>JAOBAZ010189762.1:0-10315 GCA_026546875.1 Pteroeides caledonicum | reverse complement strand
TATGTTTTTATCTTAACGTAGACTTTAGTAATTATATAGTTGATTTTCTATTTCATTTTGTACATAACTTACTATTATTTCAAAAAACATGCCCACTGTGGAAAACAGCATCTGCTCACAGTGTCAGCGTGGATAAATAAAGAGTATTTATTCTATTCTATTTTATTCTATTGTACCTCACCAGTAGATCCTATGACTCAAATACGTTATTAGAGCCAAGTCTAAATGTTACTTAATTAACCTGTTCCGCATATATATCAAACAAAAATATAAAGATTAAAGATGAAGTGAACTCCGTTTTGCGCATCGGTTCTGCTCATTACAAAGGGTGTCCCTCAGATTTAAACATTGCCCAAATGCCGCATTTTCGAATTTTACTGAAATGAATCTGGTTCGTATTAAAAACCATAGATATCCAGTTGGTATGCCATATTTTACAAAGTCAAACAAAACGTAAACAAAGTGTTTGTTTATATTTCGTACTTGACTTCCACTTTAACGTTATTTTGTTGTTTGAAGGTACAAGTCACTTCCGTTTTTCGGAAGTACGAATTTATTTACCAGGGGGTTCTGTCAGGATAAACAGGAATATCTGCGTGTGGGACAAAACCATGCCGGTTTCGTAGCTTCCGTCTTCGTTAGTAATGATTTCTTTATTGCCTTGTCAAAACAAATAAAGCACAACATGCGCTTTCAGCTTGTTTATTGAAAGCGATGGCGTCGCCAGACCTAAACAGGGTTAGGACAGAGCTGAAAAGATGAGGTAATGATTATAACTTATCAAAACTACATTCATGTTTAATTCGTATTATGACTTACTGACAATCACTTTTATATATTATTTTATTCATGTTTCATAGCGTACGCTCTCCTTTAACTTTTTCCAACGGATTTGCAAGAACCTCAAAAGTAGAACCGCCAAGGTTAAAGTGTCAAATTTCAGGACATGTGGGCATGTAGTTATGCTGACAAATTGTAAATTCGTTTTCTATTTTTCGAAAACTATATTTTGAAAAATGAGATATATTTTTTGAAAATCTACCTTTCATTTCTGACAAATAGTGAAAAATAAATTGACTTCAAGATCCACGCATTGCAAACGGTGGGCAGTGAATGTAGTCGATATGACTACCCAGGCCAGCGCTCTCACAACTAATTTCCATAAGTTTGTTTCTACGGGGTGAGGGGTGTTGAGAAATATGACCACAATGAACTTTTGAAACGAATGCATAATTTCCTCATTATAACTAATACCACCCCCCATAGAAACAGCATAATTTAAGGAAATTTCCTTAAAAAGTGAGAGCAGTGACCCAGGCATTACCTCAAAGAAAGCAGACAATAAAATGCTTGTCCCTGTACGTTCCCTGAACATTAGTGTCCTTCAGTCTGTCGTCCCAATGCCGGCTGTATGAATAAGAGATGCGTACTTGGGGGTGACCCACGTGAAAATAAGCCCCGCACTACCGTAAAATATCGAAAATGTTGATTGTTGAATACTTTTTAATTCTGACGGCCTTCAAAGTAGGTAAGAAATATGCACAATTTTTGTATGAACAAACGACGACTTCTAGAATTTTAATTGAAGTGCACATGAAAGAACATTTTTATTGTCTCAAACTCAATCAAAAGAACACAAAATAAAAAAATCGTAATTTAACTTATTTTACAAATGTTTAACCCGGTGCTTCGTTGTCGAGATATTCACATTTTCTTTCGTGTGGCCGATCAAGACGACAAGACTTATATGATTTTTCAACAGATTTGATGGTGTAGTGACTGCAGAGTAAAATTAAATGTTGGACAGATTTCTGTCACTGTGTATGTACCAGACGTAAGACGTAACTCACACAATCTTTGCAGTGATTTTATATTGTAATTGCAACCGATATATCATATTTAACAACAATTCATTATATAATTTATGAAATCAAATCAGTCGCATTGCGTGAAAGAAAACGTAAATATCTCTACAACGAAGCCCGTACTCTTGATTGAAAATTCTTCACAAAAAATTTTTTCAGATGGACTGCATGTTAGTAGGCTGCCAAAACGGTGGTTTAAAGACCAGTTTAATATTTTTGCAAGTTTTTATTTTTTTGGCAATCGCTGAAGGGCCGATAATTAAAAAGAAAACACATTATCGATTCACTCTGCGCATCTGAAAAAATTTTTGTCTTTTTTCTGCTTGTGACGTCATGCGAATTTGCATAAACCACTTTCGCGGAAAATAAACGAAACGACATAATTAGAAGTGCTAGCTTGGCAAAAAGTCGCGTTGGCCTTGGTACGGCAAGCCATATGTAGCAATATTCAAAACCTGTTATTCAACCTTCACTCATAGCACATTCAACATTCAATCATGATGTCATTCAATGTTCAATAATGTGAGATCAATGTCCAATTTCCTAACGTGGCCATTGATCACGATCCACGGGGGAGGGCTGGGCCTAGTTTCCCGCGCTTATGGTCCGCCATATTCGGAACTTGAATGTGGTCTATCAGAACCGTTTAATGGGTCAAAGTGGTTGCAGTATGAAAACTGACATGATCTTGATATAAGTTTGCTGGATTATAAAAACTGTATCTGCAAATACATCTGAGAGATTTTTGAGCTGCTGTAAATCATTGCATCAGTATCCGTTAAAATGTTTTGCGACTACAAGTCTAAACATAGTTCTCTGATCACACCCAATGTTTTATCAACTACAACCAAATGTTCCTCCAACTTGTTTAAATTAAAGGCTTCTCTTGATAAATAAACTCGATATCGTCCAAAACGCCTCACAAAAACGTAGGTAGATGATGTTCAAGGTTGAATGTCTCGTTTTCTGATGCCATACTGTTGATAGTACTGGCAGTTGCTTTTCAAAATATCGTATTTAGAAGAGTATTTTGTTGGTTGACATGTGCATTTTTAAATTTCCAATATGGAGTATAAGCGCGGGAATGTTACTAATTGGATTTGTTATGGAACATTGAATGGCATCATTAAACATTGAATGACATCATTGAACATTGAATGACATCATAATTAAAGGTTGAAACAGGTTTTGATTTTTGAATATTGCTACATATGGCTTGCCATAATTATAAAAGAATAGAGAGGGCATTCAGGTGGGTTATATATAACACAGTGAACAAAAAAGGGACAAATTGAAGAGTGCTAATGCTAATGGAGGCCAATTTAGCGAGTCCCGGATGTAACTGTGCGAAGAACGAACTTCAAAAGGCAGCAAAAAGAGACACAAATCGCTTGTGGACCTTAAACACCAAAATATTTTTGCAGTGTGTTTTTTTAACAGTTTTCTGCTACAATTTTATAATATAAATAATCATTCTGTAAAATGTTGTGCACTTTACAGTTTTACAGCTTTTCAAACCAATTTAATAGACTATTTTAAAATAACACAAGTCTACTTTATACTTATAATTGGATAATTCGGCGAGTTACCTTCGTAGCCATGAAAAATGTTCAGAAAAAACAGAAAAATTGTACGAAACCGGTTGCTATGGGTTGCTAAGGAAAATTTTACCTTGAAAACACAGGTATTTTCTGGCAAAATACTGAAAGGCCACTGCTTTCGAACTTCCCATCGAAATACTAAATTTGTAGAAGTTAACAAATTAAACAATGTTTAAGAAATGCCAATATATAGGTTGGCAAAACAGAATATAATATTATCCCACTTCCTCTGGGGATCTTAAGGGATGTATGGGAATTAACGTCTCATCCAGTCACATCCTATTTAATTGTCACGTGTTTAATACGCCTACAAAACTACTCCAAAACAACAACATCTTTTTCTTGTCCGTTCGTTCGGGCTGTTAATTGTAGATACAGAAGCCAAAAAAGTCTTTTGGTGAGAAATTATTAGGGATTTACACTGATATTAAGGTAAAATAAATATTAAGGTTGTGATTTTGACGAACTTTTTAATATGAGACAGTTTAAATCAGACAGTTGTGTTTGACAGACGTTCGACAAATATACATTACTGATCACATGACTTCAAACGTTAGAAACGGAATAGTGTTGACTAAGTTGGTGATCTATTAACTAAAAAGAATTGTTGTGATGGGTTTTTCTGGGTGGAAAAGTAATCGCCAGAATCAAACCCTAGTTGTTAAGCCTCAAAACAAGGTTGCTAGATTAAGATTTCACTATCCTCGTTCATTATGATATAATTTTCACCTTGTTAATTATTGTACGTGTATTAAAACTAACAGCGAGAAACTACTCGCTTTACTAAGTTGAATTGCTGTGTTCTCGAAGATCACTCTTTTATTTTTGTCAAAAACAACGCACTCGTGCTAATTCATTTTTATTTTATTATAATTTGTACGTCTACCGACTTCAGACTACAGACAGTGAATTAGCGTTTGAAAGAGAAGTGTATTCCGCGTTACACTCGATATTGTTTTTGCATAAACCACTTAAAATTTAAGTTTAAAGTCCATTTCGAAAAAAATGGGTGAGGGTTGTGTAAACAAGTGAGTAAACAACAATCTTTATTTTTATTTGTATTTACTGTACTCTATTTTAATTTTACAGGTACTACATCTTGTTATACTAATTTCCAAAATAGTTACATGTAGTTATGTAGTCTTTGTAGGTTAATAAATAACTAAAATTAGTACGTATGGTAAAGGTTTGTAATCCCACCAAATGAAGCTGAAGATTCATTTCAGTATTGGCTAAATCAAAAGGCAAGACATCTGATTGATGCAAAACCATGCATGCATTCATCCAAAGAAATGACAGTATCTTCTTCGTTGACAGTTAATCAAAAAGTTCAAAAACTTGTTCTCTGTCGTTTGCATTGCCATATACAATACGGTAGCCCTCAAAAGTTTTGTAACGCCTGCATGGAGTTTTTACATGGATGTTACCCACAAATCTCATGTGCATGTAGTATATATACGTTTTGCGTGTAATCCAGTGAAAACTACATGCAGCTTTATGTTATATGCAAACATACAGTGGTGCTGTTTGCGTGTAGTTCCACTCCTCTGCAAATTGAGTGTAGTCTAATTACACAAAACATTTGCATGTTGTTACACTCAAATTGAGTGTAGTATGATACATCCAATGTTTTTGAGTGTAGTCTGGTACACACAATAGTTACATGTATGGTAGTTACACTCCAGATTAATTTGACTATGGTTTAGCCAAAATGGAACTTGTGTGAAGTATATTAGTTTGATACCCAATGTATTTGGGTAAGGGCACAATGATTTGTTAGACAGGTGTTGCTGAGTGCTGCATAGGCAGTATAAAATAAAAATTCAAACAGCAAAAAGGTGGTAAACTGCCAAATGTGTGAAAAAGGTTTGCTGACGTTTCAAGCGACGGCCCTTCATCAGAGCAAACTGGAGCTCTGATTAAGGGCCTTCGCTAGAAATGTCAACAAAACTTTTACACACTTTTGGCAGTTTACCATCTTTTAGCTGTTTGATTAGGTGTTAGTGATAGTTAGTTTTGTATAGTTGTAAACCTTATTGATATTATAGATTTACATAACAAACATTAATGGCACAGAATGTACAAAACTGGACACAATACTCAACATAATGGAATACAAAATACTGAATGCATGTAATGTAAAATTGTTGATGGTTCGAACGAAAACCTTTACTGTTTTATCACTGAGAACTGAGGTTCGAATATGAAATGTGTTGTTTTTATGTATACTAGTCTGGGATATATGTAGATGGTAACAAGTCATTTGGTAACACCGTACTATCCACACTATTACCGGGTGGTACTGTACTAATTGTAAAGCCCTACACTACAGACTAGCAAATTCTCTAGAACAAATTTTTAGGTAACCAACTTTTTGTTACTGTTTCTATGGCAAACATGTTTCTTTAAAAGCTGTCACGACCCCAGGCATGACAGCTTTTCTAAAGGCAAAAATTTGTGATAGAAAATGTTTAGTAAAAGGAATGTGAGAGTGGCAAAATCATATGTTTTAAAACACAAAAGGAGCACAACAAAATGATATAAATGACTTGACGATGGACAATGGAGAAAATTGTGCAATGGTATATTATGCAATTAGCAATTACTGATATATACAGTATATTTCAATGCAAAGTTGCCACAAAATGGCATGAAGCCATTGGAATGGAATGTCTTGATTGATAGAGAATCTGTCTAATAGATAAAAACACAGTGGACTGTATTGACAACTAACTGGCAACTTACAACATACATGTATAAAGAAGAACACTAACCCCAAAGAGAATGGCCATTCTTAAAGCGGATAGTTTTGCACAGAACATTTTTATTGTGTGAAGTCTGTAGATTTAACCGACAGAGGATTTTGTATAATAATACGAACACAAAGACTCTGACTGTGTGTAATTTTTATGAACAGAATATTGCATGTACTGATTATACAGATGTACACACGACTTTGTAGTTTTTTTCATCAGAGCACTGTGCGTAATGCTCATACAGTTACATGCAGATCTGTGTGTGCAGTAGTTTTCACAGATGGATCCTTTGTGTGTGGTGACTATAGATGCAGCATTTGAGTGTACTAGTGCATGTAGTTAATGGTACATGAACATGTAGATTACATGCATTTCACTACACACATTTCACTACATGAAGATGTTACAAAATGTTTGAGTGCCACTGTACAGTAGCTAATGCTTTGGTCTTCTCATTGCATCAATTTCCTTGGGAAGAATGCTATCGTTTTCAAGACGCTGTTCAACATGGTGAACAAGTTGTTGACTGTGCATAGGACTGGGGCAAGTACGCATAGTAAAAGTTTCTTGACAATTTCTAGCACAGATGTATAAGTTGCACTGTGATTTTAAGTACGGTATTTTGTACATGAAACTTTTTGTGCTGAAGTGCAACTTGTATGCCTGGAAATACAGTACACGTATTTGATTGCATGCCTCACCTAAGGTGCACAATTTGCCACATGCCTGTGAAGATACTTATAGCCAGGTCGGATAAATATTCACACTAGTACAGGGTGGCTCAAAAAAAGTACTCCTTGATTTGGTATAATTGCAAATCTAAAAAAATCTGATACTTCTAACGACTGGTATTGTATTCAGTAATTTCTAACTTAATTTTTACCATGTCCACTTCAATAAAGTCTTGTCAGAGATAAATGCTTTCAAACTTTTAAGTAAAGTTTTGGAATTGTTAAAAATTAGCAAAGAAGGCCTATCAACTAATAATGACAACCAGTGTTACTAAAGCATAAGTGTTAGTTTAATAAATCAAGATTGAAGTTAAAAAATGTCAATAGGTTACATACGGGATTTTTATTACCATATTTTCCGGGCGATTACGTGCACCCCGTATTACGCGCAGTTGCCTATTTTGACGGCAAAATGGACGCACCGGAAGATAACGCGCACTGCAAATTATCTCGATGCAGCTCGATTTCCGATCTCTTCAGCTCGGCGGACGACGTTGAGCTTAAACGCAAAGGGGTAGCTCTGGTGAGATCGTTTTTTTAACAGGCATGATGAGTAGTTGCGGTGAAACGAGAGTGATGTAGATAAGGATGGAGTTGTAATTTGCGAAAAATTTACGTAAAATAGATTTTGATACTTGTGACAACGAACTTCGTGCTTAAATTAGCAGTCTTTGCAAAGGTCCGCCATCACTTCAACCAATAATGACAACCAGTACTTTTAAAGCATAAGTGTACTAAAGCATTTAAGTTTAATAAATCAAGATTGAAGTTAAAAAATTTCAAAAGGCTACATACGGTATTTTTATTATACAAATTTGAACGCATGAAAATGCTTTAGATTTTTATTTTAGGACAGGCGAGAAATTTTGCGAGAGGATCGTGAGGCAATTGTAACAGCATGCAGCAACCTCAGGATCCTCAGATGATTTAAAATTCCTTCGACTACATGCTCAAGAAATTGCATTCTTGTTGGGTTGGAATGCAATATAATGGTGGTACCGGTATTGTATGGCGGAATTGTTACCGAACTTGGTCGAAATATTTAACATATACATGTAAAATTGTTATCTTGCCTGGTCAAAACATTCAGGCTCTAAACGTTAACCTACAATTTTTTTCCTGTACAGTATCCACATGTTTCAGCCAATCAAATTGCTTCGTTGCCGTGCCGGTTTTTCCCATCCGGACTTTTCGACCGTTCCGCTAACGGTTTTCGATTTAAAAATGTAAACAAACATCGTAATTTTGTCGATTTTTCAACTAAATCTCTTACTATTCAAACTAAAATGAATAGCATTGAAAGTGAGTTTTACAGTACTATCCCGACGAATTAAACATAGAAATCAAACAAAATACGAAATATACTGTTGCAAAATTTAAATTTATAATTGCGTGTGCAAATCACGCGTACACATAATTTGGTCAATAAAATTTAAAATATCGCCCAAACTTTTGAATAGGCCCTTACTTTAACAAAAATTTCTTAAAGGAACAAAATAAACACGTTATTTACCGGCTTTGCTCGGTCCGGTTGGGAGAAAACAGGACCTCGGTCATGAAATGGCTCTCAGCCATTTCTTGGTGCGGTCCGGTTTTCCCCATCGGGACCTCACACCCGGTAAATAAATATATGTATTTACAAAGTGTTAGCCTGAACTGCTAAGAGTACTTTGTTTTTATTAGGTTATGGCTACAATGTCGTCTTGTCAACCAATGCCAAACAAAATTAACAATGATGTTCAACAGGTAATTCAAATTGTACAAGTCTTTCACCCCTGGAAATTGATGTCTCAATGTCTGATGTTCCAGTATACAATGCTGCTTTTGTTTGGCATATACAGTATTGCAGTGGTATAAAATTTTAACAAACTTGGTGGGGCCCTGGACTCAAAAATTTTAAATGACCCTCTGGTTTCCACTCACAGAATTAAAATCCCGAAGTTGATTTTTAATTTCATTCCAGATCTTTATAACAAACGTTTTACTAAATAAAAGAAAAGAAGTTTTCAATTTACAAAAAGCAAAAATTTCGGTTTTCAAATGTGAGTGGGCAAAGTTACTGTTCAGAACCTTGCAAATTGCAAGTCACTAATTTGAATGCTGCACTATTGGCTAAGTGAGTGCAGAGGTGATCAGGATCACTTTTCATTATATCTGTATTTAAACCCTTGAAATATTTTTTTTTAATAAATTGAATATAAATTTTATTTTTATAAACAATTAATGCACCGTATTGTAAATAACTTTATTTTCTTTTTAGTATGGATCAGTTTTTGGTGCCATCAAGAAGATGGTTTTTGTTGTTGGCAGTGCTTTAATTCTGTTTGGGATAGTAAGAAACACACTTACCTGGTAAGATAAGATGGTATAACATGGTCGGATCCAGCACTAGTGCACCTAGTTTGCATAAGTTGGTCAAAATAAAATTTTAATTGGCTAAGCATGCAGTGATGCAAATTAGGTGCACTAGTGCTGGATCCGACTATGTATAATACTGTATGCATGTACATGTAAACATGTGCATGTACTGTATATCAGCATATACTGCAATTATTACCCTAGTAGTAATACATTTTTGCAGCAATCCCTCGCCCCTTTTTAATTGCGTATTATACTTATAGACCTATAATATGCAATTGATATTATTTTGCGGTCTTGCTTTTAAATATCCGCAAACAGTAAAGAGAGTCGTAAGCCTCTATCACAGAATAAATAATTCTGTGCCACAATGCTGCCTAAAAACACAAACGAAGACCCGAATAACATGAATTAGTATTGTTATTCGGACTTGTTTGTGTTATGAACGCTGTTTCTAATTTTAAATCTCAAGCCTTACTTCAAATTTTAACTTTCACGATTGATATAAACATTAAACACAACTTCGATAACTTTTATTTGTATACTCGTACCGTATTTCCAAGTAAGAGCTTGCTTTTCCTGGTACAAACCTACTTGGTTTACTTCCGGAAATCGCAATATTAAAAATAATATTCGTTATAAAATGTTTCGGCTCGTAAAGAACTCTTCGTAATAAAATGTAATTTGCTCATACTTTTTTGTGTTTTGTTTTTACCCGAAACTCATGAAGTATTCTCGAGGTAAACGACAAAATACTAAAGTTTAACCAGGGAAAACACACCTGTGGCAATGGGTTATGTTAAAAAGCAAAGTTAACCCATGTGCAGCAGAGTTAACCGCAAACTACCACTTAACAGATTTTTCTCTCGCTAACAGCAACAGATTTTACCATTTTACTTACCTCTCACCTACTGAGTGTATAATGAGTTAACCCTTAAACGACGGATGGGGTCGTATACGACCCCATCTGTGCATTGCATAAACAATACGATAAAAGCTAAAAC
>JAOBAZ010189651.1:0-10315 GCA_026546875.1 Pteroeides caledonicum | reverse complement strand
AGTAAGTTATTTTCTAGTTTTTCGTTTACTTGCTTTGTTGTTGAAATATTTCAGTTTGTTTACCAAGTGCAGGCTAACTACGTCACACATTTATGCATAATATCA
The DNA here is from genome assembly GCA_026546875.1 of Pteroeides caledonicum. Classification (NCBI taxonomy): domain Eukaryota; kingdom Metazoa; phylum Cnidaria; class Anthozoa; order Scleralcyonacea; family Pennatulidae; genus Pteroeides; species Pteroeides caledonicum. The sequence continues at coordinate 10,210 of JAOBAZ010189651.1, read as the reverse complement.
AAAACCTAATATCTAACTAAAACATTTTTCAAAAATACTATGTGTTTTACTGGCATACCGGTATATTAGCACACAGATTCTCAGGTTTACTTCAGTGACAATGGAGATATCTAACATTTTGTTGCAACCCATTATGCAGTGTGACGTAATTAGCCTGCACTTCACGTCGTAACAAACTGAAATATCTCCACAACGAAGCAAGTAAACAAAACACTAGAAAATAACTTACTCTATAGTTTTACGAGCTCTTTCAGATAGACAATAATAATTTTCGTGTCATAGGCACTTTAAGCTTAGCTATAGGTTATTCTTATTTAAATTTTACGTACTCTTTTGTAATTGCAGGTGTGATAATCATTTGATTTTTCCGACTTAATAAAATGTAAAGGTAGATGTAGAACCTCGGTATCGTCTGGTGTTCGACAGTCTAAAAGAAAAACGCCGAGCGCGTTTCAAATTGTTAATTAGTTAACGAACTAGTAATTTGTATTATTTTATACCAAGGTAACAACTTTACAGAACATACCTGGGTTGCATTAATTTATTATATGTAGATTAATTCATGGCTGGTGAATGCGTACGATTTTTATTCACGAGTTGTGAAAGATCGCTTAAAGGAGCGAGTTAGCGAAGCGAACGAGTGGGTTTAAGCGATCTTTCACAACGAGTGGGTAATAAAACTCGTACAAAAGACTAACCATGATGTAATTAAGTTATATAGCTAATGAGATAAATGTCACCCCGTGAAACAACCACGAAACGATTCCCAGCAAACAGCAAAATATATTTAAATATTTTTAAATGTTAAAACATTTAAAGAACTGTTTACCTTTTAGTGCTTGCTTGAATTGTTTTAGAAATTCCATTTAAGACATTTCCATACCTTTTCGGGAGAAAAATAGACAGTAAAACAGCAAACACTTTTCGAAACTCGCTCATTGGTTAAAGTCATGTTTACAAATGTGATGCTCCATCCTGTGCACGACGTCCACGTCAAATTTCAACAAACCACTTGCCAATGTATTTTCCTTCGGAAGCAGCAATACTCATAACCTATTCATGCATATCTAACGCACTTAGTATGCATGAATAGATTATGAGAATCCCCATGGGATTCAGATAGATGCCATAAGAGGAGAGGGAAGTGATTTCCATTACATGTAGCACAGCCCTCGTACGCACGACTTACTTTTAATGTTTGCGATCGGACTATGTCCACACGAGAAGATCAACCAGCTCGATCTTCGGAAGGCTCTGACTTGACCAGCCAAGTCTTTGACAAATTTAAGTTCTACTTAGATGAAAAGCTAGGGAGTTTGGCAAAAGACATACATAACTTCAGAGGCAACCACACGCACAGCAAAGTTCGGACGCCAAGCAGAATCCTAACGCATTAGGTTCGCAGGTAACAAACACCATTTCCTGTTGAACAGTTAGCTACAAGATTTAGTAGACGAAAGGAACGACTTATTAAAGACCGATAACGTCGGCAGCGGACTAGATAAACTTGAGAACATAAAGAAAGCTTTATAAGTGAGGCAGAAGAAAATTAAGCTCGCCGGCAACAGCGAAGCCGGCTGGACGGCAGTTTAGGGGTATGAGGATGAAGAACTCGCTAGTAACAGCAATGATGAAAAAAAAGAATTAAGAAAGCCCAAGAGCGCGCCCTCAAGAAGAAGACACAGGATGCCGGAAAAAGACAGAAAGTCCGAGCGCAATCTTCGTCTCATACATGGAATAATGATGATCGTCCTCATGAGGACAAGTTGTTTTTTCGAGGTACGTAGCTACTCATTAAGAGGAAGAAGGAAATTGTACTTTTCACTTTGATCCAACTGACTGTCGCATAAAAAGTTTTAAAAAAATTCTACCTGCCAGCTTACCGTTACAATAAAGAAATAGAAAGTAACGATATTTCGACGTTATTGTTGGACCTTTCGAGTTGTGCTAGCAAGAATAAAGAGGATAATGAACTAGCCGTTAAAAACAATTGAAAAAGATAAACGGGGGGTGATTGTAAACACCTTTTTTGCTTCGCAGTTTTGAAAGAATTCGAAAATTAATAGAACATACCTATTCGCGTTTTCGCTGCGACCAAATGGTATTCATAAGCCCATTCATTTGTCAAAACGTTCAGCCCAACGTATGTTCGTAAGATCTGCCGTACATGCAGCAGATTTCCAGGGGATTTGTTTCTCAAAATTCCTTTTCTAGCTTAGCTGTACTTAGCTTGTACTTTTATACGAATGTAATGGCGATTTTCATGCGATTTCTCCCCAAGTTGAAAATATTTTGTGAAGAAACACTGTGTACACAAGCCACAATGTATCTTTTGGTATTTTGAGCCTTTATTCCAACCCAGTTTTAATGTAAGCGAATGTAAAGGAACACTGTGGCGACCATGTGACGACGCAAGATGTATGACCTCGCAGAAAATAACGAGTATCCTTTAGGAGGGAAATCTTCCACTTGATGCCATACGAAAATACCGAGAAAGAAAAAGGGGACGATATTTCATTTATCTCTATGGTGGTTATTTTCAACGTTCTTGAAGTGTATCTCAAATAAGCCTCGTCCACACGGTCAGTTTTTATGTGACAACTATATGTGACAATTTTTACTTGACCGTGTACGCGGCTCGTCTACACGAGTAAATTGAACAGCAAATACGTTTTGGCGGCGATAACAAAGCGAACAAATTTAAAAACAAAAAATATTTCTCAGTATGTTAACTTTGAAAGGACTACGTTTTGCGGCAACACTTGGTGCTTGTGCGTTAATGAAAGAGGCATTAACGCGGAAAAAGTCAACTAGACGTAAATGGTGGGTAAAGCCTCGTCCACACGAGCAATTTTTATGTGACAACAATATGTGACAACTTTTATTTGACCGTGTACGCGTACGATCCACGCGGGCAATTGTTATATGACAATTAATTGGGGGGCCCTCCTGGGGCAAGGTAGCCCCCTCAAGAAAAGGTGTTTGGTACAGATAGTCCATTGAGTGTAGTTGTTTACCTTCAGAACATGATGGTCCCATGGCTGCAATTGTTCACCTTTGGTAAACCGGGCATTACCACCAGTTGAAGAGCCATCTTGGGGTGAGCTAGGCCCCTTGAGAAGCAGTGCAAAGTTAATCAAACAGCCATGTTGGGGTGAGGTAGGCACCTTGAAAAACAGTGTATTTGGTACCAATGGTCCCAGCGGTTCAATTGTTTACCTTTGGTAAGGTATCGCTTTTAACAAAACAGTGCATTTGGTACCAATGCCCCAGTTGGTGCAATTGTTTACCTTTGCTAAACAGGGCACTACCACCAGTTGAACAGCCATCTTTAGGCAAGGTAGCCCCCTGGGTAAACATTGTGTTTGGTATCAATGGTGCAATTGTGCTTGCTTTTGGTATACGTAGATTTACCATTGGTGGGACCGTCATCCAGGGCCAAGGTAGCCCCCATGAAAAAAACAGTGCATTTGGTTTGAAATTTGAGGTTTGAAATTTGAAACATACTGAGGTTTGAAATTTGAAACATGTAAAGTTGCTAGCTTCTTGGGAACTCTGTACGAAACTAAATCTATGTGATTATCATGTGTCATCTGACAAAAATCTGGTGATATTTAAATTAAATTCGACATAGATACTTGCCACATTTGTGCTGCATTTTTGTTGGGTCTTTTATAATTAAATTTGACTCGACACAAGAGCGACACATAAAGAGAAGCCAGCCAAGTTCTCTTGTCAAATTCATCAAATGCCAAATGTTACAGACAATGTAAATGATAAAAATTTTGCCATCCATAAGACCAATTCACCAATTGTAACATGGGTCTTACCTTCAGTAAGACCAATTTTACAACTGTAGTACCATCGGTTCTGACTGGAATTCAAAGGGCTGAGTAGCGAGCACTACACAGCATTGGTACCGATCACAGACAATTTTAGGGTGTACTATAGCACTAACCAGGTATTTTGCTACTAGTGAACCTCTTACAAATTGTAAGAGCAATTTATTGATTGTACCATCGGTACCAATTGCAATTAATTCAAGGGGGTACCTTAGTAGCACTAACACACCTGTTTTCCTGTTGATAAATATTTTGCAATCCATAATTACAAATGGTAACATGGGTACGAATCTCAAAAAACTCAAGGCAACATGGTATTAGACTAGACATCAGCTGGGATATTTACAAATGCTAATATGACGTAATCCCCTCAGCAATATTAAATAATTGACTTATAAAATGATGAACAATTCTTTGTGGTAAGTTGACCCATTCAACCATTACAGCACTATAGCTACGTGGTACATACAAATTTCAATGTGTACTACACTGTTTTCATAGGACCAGTACAAAAAATAACCACTTCACTGAAAAAATCTTATTTTCCTTCACTTGTGAAAAATACATGTAACAGCACTTAAATGAGTGAAGGTTGACTTTTCCGTGTATACGAGTATTCTGTGCTTTAGTTTAAAGTGCAAACTCGCACCATATTCTCAGTAAAATAAATCTACACTTTTCCAGACAGGAAACCGAAAAATAATTTGGTCAACTTCTCACTTTATTCGCAAAGTTGCCTCGCAAAGTTGCCTCAAATGAGCACAAAGGTGCATGTGTGGTGAGTTTACACACTTTTTGGCCCTTATACTGCATGGTCGGATCCAGCACTAGTGCACCTAATTTGCATATCACTGCTTAGCCAATCAAAATTTTATTTAAAATTTTGATTGTAAAATATAAAATTTTGTTATGCAAACTAGGTGCACTAGTGCTGGATCCGACTATGTACTGTAAGTAAATGATATCCGCTACCGGTAGCTTATCCTTATGTATATAAACGCTCTATTTTGGCAAAGACATACATTTTAATTTGATGTGCCGTTTTATGCTAATTTTCGGATTTTTAAAAACATGGAATGGCAGTTCAACCTTAAATTTCAACTTCTCCAAATATATCATAATCTTTCTACATCCAACGGAGTTTAGCTATTTTGACGCAACAGCTTTGGTAGTTTCTACGTTATCTTAATCACACAGGCATTTTTTCTCGACACACAGTATTACGAAGTAATTTTTACTCAATATCGCCAAGCCTAGACGATTTTTTGACCTGATGTATTTTCGTTTGAAATTACACCCTTGAGTAATCACACCCGTGGAATATTAAAACAATATGAGAGATACTCTGTATGCTAAGAGCATCCAGTAACCTATACTTGGAACAAAAACACGTATCCTGCTCCTACTGCACAGGTGCACCAATTTCACAATATCGGACTCCAAAGTTGCTAAAAAGTACGTACTAAAAAGTAGGAAAGACGCTTAGTCTACGGGGTATGTAACAGTGTAGGTAACTTCGCTGACATCGTCGCTTTATTCAAGCGAAGTGGATTCCATGCGAGTTAAAGGCCTGTAGCAACCTGTTATACAAAAAAATGAAAATACTTAGTGTGTCCCACTAAACAACAGTGTACATTGCGATAAAAAAAACGTTTTCTGACCAAATATTGTAATTTATTTCAAGCTTTCGACTGACAGTCTGCGGCATTCAACGGAAAAATGATTAATGAAATATAAAACCTATGAATAAAATATATGAATATGGTATACTATATACAATTACGTGCTATGAATGAAATACAAAATCAAAAATCAAAATAATAAAAAGAGGTTAATTTGTTATTTGTACTGACTGTTATTTGACATTGTACTAACTGGGGTCGCAAACGACCCTAGTCAGTACAATGCATAAACAATACGACAAAAGCAAAAACAAAAGCAAGAACAAAGAGATAACAATGAACAAAAGAAAATAAAAATTAGGCGTCTAAGGTTAAAAGAGGGGATTGCTCTGGTGATGGCTTGGAGTTGGTGTCAGCTTGTGGATCTAAAGTAGATCGGTATACCAAGACTCAAAGTTTATTTGGTGGTCATAAGTCCAGGCATGGTTGGCAATATTGGGACTGACTTTGTGTGGCATATTTCGGACGTGTTCCTTTTTTCGTGTCTCAAAGCATCTTCCTGTTTCGCCTAATATGTAGTTCCAAGGGCAATCCTTACAACTTATTTTGTAGAAAACGTAGTTTGTTTGTTTGTAGTAGCTCTATCCGTTTTGGGCTCGGAAACACTTATTGTAAAGTTTTCAATGGTTTGTTAAAAACTTTAATGTCGTGCCTTTTATACAATACGGTAAGACCGCTGGTGAAATTCATGAATAATTAATGAACGAGCTACCAATACATGGCCCATATTGTTGTCTCATGACATCTTTGTAAACTCCAAAACGTCTGTATAAATGATAATTAGTATTCTTAACTTTGATACAGCTGTCTCCTAATTAGCATGCTCTTATTAAGTTTTTAAAAATGCTCCTGATTAATATTCATACCAATGACAATTCCAAATTCAATACCTATTGTTTCATTTCACGATTACGTCAAAATACTCGCGGCAGATCGTATGGTATTTACAATGGCTCTTGCTACGCACTTCCCATTGTAAATACCCATACAGATCTGCCGCTCGTATTTTAAATGGTACATAGACGTTTCGTGTGGAGGGTGGACCAACCATAGCAAAGAACTGACTAACCAATTCTTCAGCCTCAGGTGTAACAAATGCGTTAACTGTCTTCTTCTATAAATGTCTACTTACAGTGGAAAGGAATTAATAAGGGTAGCCATTAGACCTTAATGCCAGAGTGATAAGATCGGTTTGTTGAGCTTTTCCTTCTCCAATGCTGGATAATTTAGATGCGCGATGCAGTAGTGTTGCTGCCGTACTAATTTCATGTTTTTTATCGTGAAGTGCGTCATAGGTATCTGTCAGTATGTGTACGTTTGCGATAAACGTTCGTAATAATGGCGCCGTTATTGTGGGAAACAAGTGTATCTAAAAATGCTATTTGTCCGTCGCGCTCGTGTTCAGTTGTAAAAGAAATATTAGGGCCGATTGAGTTCAGTAAGTCATAAAAGGTAATAAGTGTGGATTTCTTCAATATGGCAAAAATGTTGTCGACGTACTTTTCCCGTGTTTTAGGTGGTGTTTGTGTGAGTTTGTTTATCCATCCTCTACACGAAACCTACATGCGGTATTATCGTATATCAAAGGCTTGACGGAACCACACACCAGATGAAGAAACTCTTCTTGTAAAGTTTTTAACAAACCATTGAAAACTTTACAAGAAGAGTTTCCGAGCTCGAAAGATAGATCTACTACAAATAAACAACCTAACGTTGTCTACAAAATAAGTTGTAACCATTGCCCTTGGAACTACATACCTGTAGGCAAAACAGGAAGATACTTTGAGACACGAAGAAAGCGACACGTCCGAAATACTAAGTCACACAAAGTCAGTTCCAGTATTGCCAACCATGCCTGGACTTATGACCACCAAATAAACTTTGACGAAGGCAAAGTAAATGACAGGGGAGTTATCGCACAAGAAAAATATTAGAGTCTTGGCATACCGATTTAGATCCACAAGCTGACACCAACTCCAAGCCATTACCAAAACAATACACTATTTTAATAACAAATTCTTTTTATTATTTTGATTTTTGATTTTGTATTTTATTCAGAACAATTGTATAATGAACAGAATAATTGTATATAGTATACCATATTCATATATTTTATTCATAGGTGTTATATTTTATTTAACATTTTCCCGTTGAAGGCCGCAGTCTGGCAGCCGAAAGCTTGAAATAAACATATATTTGGTCAGAGAACGTTTTTGTTATCATTATGTATAATCCTGGCCGCGATTTTTCCATTTTTTCAGTGTACATTGCGCCCGAAGCACGACAAGACGTGACTAAAGTTGCATCACTAGAAATAGTGACTCAAAATAGTTTCTTAGTGGGACTCCGCGCAGCTCCAAGCTACGTTACCCGACCCTTATCACAGTTGATGGAAAATATAGTTTAGACGCTTAACGAGAACTCAATCAAACTCATTTTCTATGTTATTGTTCAAGTTTATGGAAGTTTGAGATCATTCCTCACCAAGTGGATGTTGTCTACTTTTCTTAGCCAAACAACCCATAGGGATAATGCCACCCTATCATCCATCCGTGAGATTAAATAATGGAAATTTAAAGTGCATATGACACAATTTAGTTTATTGCACCATCGGAGAGTTACTTATGTGTAGTTCATCATGGTGCACGTTATTTTTGAAAAAAAATATGTTAAGTGTGCTATTTAAGGTGTTGAAGAGATGGACGTGAGGCTAAAAAGTGGTCAGTGACTGGGAACAAATTTGTAACAAAATGACGTCAAAATGACGTCACTGGTTTTACAAATTTCAAATCTAGACGAAAAGCTTTCATTAATTTGTACCCTGTTATACAAACTAACTGTGGGAGGAAGATTATTAAATACATTATCCAGTTACGTCATCTGTAATTTTGATATTCTTTTAGAGCATGTTTTAAGCATTAAATTGATATATAGCTTGTTGCCTTATCTTGTATTCTTTGTAAATGACAACAAATTTTGTGTTGCAACCATATAACTCGACATTTTAAGGTGTCTTGCCCCCTTAATGAAACGAAAGCACGCCAAAAGGTGCAACACATTTAAAACGCTTTTTTACAGTTTGTCACCATTTTGTCATATGGTTTTGTATTTTATTCTACAGATATCTACGCCGCATATCGCTAATACAAAGTGTTGTATACACACCCCAAAAGATTACTCACCCCAAAAAATCATCAATATCCATCGTCCTTGCCCTTTTCTTGTCGTAATCATTGTCTGTTAATATTGCTTGAACCTTCTGTTTGATATCAAATTTGTCATCAATTAACTTCACAAAAAAAAAACACGACGTCATAAAAATGATATGGTATCTTAAGAAAATATGTGAACACTGAGCAGTAATACCAAAAGATCATGGAATAAATAGCGTTATCAAATCACTTACAATTTCATTTACGGAGCAATGAATTCGGTAGTTTTTTTCTATGAGCTCGAGAACCGCTTTGGAACTATAGAAACAATAAGTTTAAACGAATATATATACGTTCACATTGTAAAAAGTTATTAGTCGTTTGTTATGCTATACAGAAGCATTGCAAAGACAGACAGACAGACAGACGGACGGACGGACGGACGGACGGACGGACGGACGGACGGACGGACGGACGGACGGACGGACGGACGGAAACTATTCTTTATTATCAACCAACCTAAAACAAGCAGCCAGCGTTTTGTTTTTTCGCACAAAAGCTATTCGAACCAAACCATCCCATTCCTACAATATTGGAATAAGTTACAAAAAATCATGAGATTACAGTACTATGGTATGTCGACATTATGTCGACATTAAACAAAGTTTAGATCCTTCTGGTGTATTTACCACTTAATTTATTTGCATTGTATTACATAGTAATAAACAATCTATCTCCAACATTCCCTATTAAATCTTCATCGCCTGACGGTACTCTTAAAATATTTTACTTTGGCAAACGCCCGGCGATTTAAAATTTACTCGTCAATGCGAAACCACCTGGTAAACAAAGGGTTAAGGTACTGTGACTTCCTAAGAAAACGCAAGCGAAAACTGTTTTGCATAAAAAAACAAGTCACGCAAATGACACTTTGAATAGACCCCTTTGATAAAGACGTATAGGTTGCGAGAACTTTTGATGTTAGGTTTTCGCAATCTACCTCATCATTAAAAGGGTCTATTGCTCGATAAAAAATAAAGAATATTTTGGGTCTCAGACGATTTCATGTGTGCGAAATGCAACATTTACCCATTATCCGCATACAATATGGAAAACGCCGATTATGCATAAATTATCTATTAATTAAAAATTGCGTGTAACTCTGACATATACAGTACTTTTCCCTGTCTGTTCATAGGCAGCCCAAAATTAGGTTGTTTGAACCTTTGTGCTGTTCAAGTTGTTAACGTTTCATCGTAAAATTGTTTCTCTCCCCAGTTCCCTCATGTTATGTCTCGATCCGGGATGCCGGTTGTCTGCACTAGGCAAATATAACTCGCAATCCTATTGGTTACCAAAATAACAACAAAGCAGCTCGCCAATAGGATTGCGAGTTATATTTGCCTAGTGCAGACAACCGGCATCCTGCATCGGTACACGACAAATTTCGTAAAACGTTTCGTATTTTTCGTTTGATAAACTAGTTTTGTAGCAAAAAAACGTTGTACAAAGTTAGAAGAACTAACCTACATTT
>JAOBAZ010189540.1:0-10316 GCA_026546875.1 Pteroeides caledonicum | reverse complement strand
GTACAGTAGTTAGATACTAGGTACAGTACTCAACTACTGTAACTAGTATCTAACAAGTTGCTAATATTCTATAATTATACCCCTATTTACAGTAATATTAGTTATAAATAGCAAAGCATTGCAGAGAAAATTGATGATTATGCAACAAAACAATTATGTTGCTGGTACTGCCAGCTGGGCTGGTTGACCTCACATAAGATTTTACAAAACAAAAACACAAAATATGGAAAAATCATTATGAGGACATATCTGCAAGTTTCATTCAACTTACTTCAATCTTTCGCAATAATTTAAATAGAATATGTGAATTATGGCTGTATTTTCACAATTTTCTACCACGGTTTTAAAGCAAAATAACAAAGTACTTTGTGGTGCACGTGTGTGTGTCACTAAGTATGCTTACAATAATAAATTTTTCCGGACTTTGTAACATTTAAATCTACCACAACAGAATTACTGCTCATGTTGATAGCATTCGGCTAACGTTTTAATATCTTACCATGTTAATTTGAATTTATTGGAATCAAATTATAGATTATTTCCAGAAGGACACTCACCAACCATTTCTTTGACAGAAGATCGACCGATTAACAGCGATTACGATGAGCTGCCGCTGTTATAGTTTTCACTGTTTGCGGGCTCAGTTCCCATTTCCCCATAATATTTTTGACACGTTTTCTTTTTCCTTTCCTTTATTCTGTTAGGATCATGGAAACGAAATGCTAGCATACAAAAGACAACATACATTACATACTTACATATAACATAGAACAATTAAAAAATATGTACATGGCACACCTAAACGACAGTGACACCCGGAAAAGATAAAATACCGAGTTCTAGGCTCAGTGTCATTCCTGAGGGGTATGTGTGTCGGCATCCTTTGATCTACCAAGATTTTCAGTAATTTCCGAGGGGTTATGGCAAAAAAATACTGCTTGCTGAGGGGGTGGTCGTGTCGACACTTTGATATTTTTGATCTTGGGGGTAAATGTCATCCACCGGGAAGTGTGGATATTAAATGATAGGCCATAACAAGACCACGTTGCATCCATAGATAAAATAATCAAGTAATAGTTATATTTCGTCAATGAGCTCGATCTCATCAATGAACCACTACGAAAAATAAATGTTATTTAATCTGATTAAAGTTTCACACAATTGACTTATTTTTATAACGTTTTATTATACTTCACTTGACAAAGTTCGCTTTTCGCTGCATTTCGAGATCAAGCCTATCGACCAACTACGTCCACAAGAGCACACATCACCCTCTCACTGATTATATATTATCATTGATTAAAATACGCGTGGAAGTCGTGTTGTCTGTTATGTTAATTTATTATTACATGCACTTTTCCAATCTACGCCCTTCTGTGCCTGGGCGGTCAAATGCTGCATTGTGCAGCTAAAAAAACAGTTGGCAATTAATACTAATACTACCAATAGCAATTAATTTATTAGTAGCATATGCCGGATACCACAACACCTGTACAATTTACTGTACTGTGTACATCAATGTATTACAAAGTATCGTAATCATTTATGTTCGTCAACTTCTTGCATTACAAAGTTATGTTGGTAAATGTTCTCCGATAACGTCATATAAGTATATTGTTATGTCGTGAACACTTGCTGGTTCTCAATATGTTGCCGAATATAAGGATATAACTTTATATGAGGAATACATGCAACAGGTAGCAATAATGGCGTCTAGCACTTACAGTTACACTTATAAACTAATTATGGCCTTTCTGACACTCACCTTTTTTATTCTTCTTGGAACTATAGCTACAAAATTTGAGGAAAAAACCAAGTATCGGTTGTTGGTCGTGCAAGGATTGTTGTTTACTCAAGTTCTGTCATTTTTCGCAGCAAAATACGTATGGTCTCACCTGTCAGGGACATCACTGGTTCGAGTAAATGTTAAAAATGTCCTTTTGGCTATTATCTTGATAATGGCTCAATTTCCTATTATAAGTGGTTATATCTTATCGGGCACAGAGCCATGTTGGTTCGTTCTTTTAACATTTATTTGCTTTGGTGTAATGATGATGATGTTTACATTGACAGTTGTCTGGCAAATTTTGGAAAACTTTCTGATACTATTTCATCGGCCACATCCAAAATCATTCTCCGTCAAAGTAACATTTATTTTGTTTCTGACCGTTTTATTGACTACAGCAGCATTATATAATGGCTATCAACCTCCACAAATAAAATATTTCAAAATTCCCATACGCAATTTGCCTACATCGTTCAAAGGACTGAAAATTCTTCAACTGTCCGATGTGCATATTGGACCTACCATTGGAAAAAGTCATGTGCAGTTTATTGTGGAGCTTACCAATCAGCAAAAACCTGATCTGATTTTATTGACTGGAGATTTAATAGATGCTCCATTACACATTAAACCTGCAGTAGAACCTTTGGCAAAGTTAACTCCAAAATATGGCTCATTTTTTGTAGCAGGTATTGACTATGGATCAAGATGTAAAATTAGTAGCATGTGTTGAAAGCATGTGAGGCTGAATGCATATGAGGCAAATGTGTGAGAGAGTGATGTATAACTACACTGTAATACAGAAGCAAAGCAACAATGGAAAGACAGAGATCTATGAGGATGGTGAGATGTGTGGGTGGTTTATTTGCTATGTGCAATAAATTGTATAAAGTTAAAGGGATGACAAGTTAATTAAGAAATCACTAATCAACATTTCCATACTTATTTTTTTGGTGATTAATTCGCTAGGGTAATATTACAGTGTGTTTAAAATGAACATTAATCTTTGATTGATTGTTCATTAAGGTAACCATGATTTTTACACTGGATATATTGATGAATGGATTGAAGAACTGGAACTACTTAATATCACTGTTTTACACAACCACTATGTACCATTATTTTTTACCAAAGAATCAAGTCATGATAAAATTTATATTTCTGGAGTATTTGATCATGAAGGAGCTGTGCTAAGGTAACTAAAGTATAATATTGTACATCATTTTATTATTATCCTAGTTCTAATATATAGTTGTTTTATACATGCACCCTGGTACTTAAGATGTCTTAAGATGTCTAGCATTAAAAATTGACAATGTTTACTTGGAGACAAGGAAATATTTTACAGACTGAGGTACTGGTGACATATCCTACAGTAATCTCCTTTGTTTTCACCATTTATGTCGTTCCACATTTTGCTTTGCTACATGGTGTTTTTAGCCAAAGCATCCCATGTCGACAGAGGAGGTTTATGCATGATAGGAAAGGCACCTAGCAATGAAAAATCAGCCTAACAAAGAACTGGTGGTGGCAGTTGATAGACTAACAATATTGACCTGAAATAATATGCAGTTTTATTTCTAACTAAGGTCCTCCAACTATGGACAGAAGCTTGGATCAGCATTAAATGATCGAAAACCAGGGGTACCCACAATTCTCCTTGCTCATCGCCCTAGTGCTGCAAAGAAAGCTGTGAAACAGTTTAAAGATATTTCTTTAGTCTTATGTGGCCATACACATGGTGGACAGATACTTCCTTTCGCTATCTGGCATTATATCTCTGAACCATATTTCTCTGGATTATACAAAATAGATGAAAGTTATGTTCATGTATCTAGTGGAGTTTTTCATTGGGGTATGCCAATGAGACAATTTTCCAGACCAGATATTAGTGTATTTATTTTAGAATGATACTGTTATTTGAGACTATAAACCAAATAAGGCAAGTTTACTTGTCAGGAGAAAAGTTCAGTTGATGCAGCTGATATACTGTATGGAAATAACCAAGTCTTTACATATGCAGTGTACCAATAGTTTAAAAAAACCAGAGACAGAGATAATAGAGCAGAAGATTATGGTGCTAAAAGAGAAATATAATAATATAAATATATATATAATTATAATACAGGTATATCAGCTTGTAAAATGTTGTAATAAAAAAGCTTGGTCCATACAGCAAAATATTTTCCTTTTGATATATTTAGTACAGACCTTGCTCTTTGGGATCAGCCTGTGTACTCAAAAGATCTCAATTAGCAAAACATTTAACTGCACCATACAGACCTCATAATAATTAGTTAATATTAAAAATTAATAATAGTATTCTAAAACAAGAACATACCAGGTACATGCAAGTCTTTCAAGATTGCTTTTCTTCCATTTTTGTTTCATAATAAATACGAAAGGCTATAGGTTTAGGAGATGTGGTATCAGCCACAGTCACTTCATGGCCATCAGTTATGCCAAGATCTGAAAAGAAAGAAGTCCATAATATAAGAATATATTAAAATATATCTTGTTTAATATTTTGAAAACTAAAACCTGTTATTATGTAATATGACATACCTTTCAGTTTCTTTTCTAAGTTAGGTCTGGTCATTTCTTCAATTGAACGGACACTCTGAAACAACAACCACCATTTTAATACTATTTCTTTACATTTACATTGGGGATGACCTGTATTTTCTCCACATTCATTTTATCCCATATCCTCAGCCTTTCCCTGTAGCTACTACCTGTAACAAATATTTCCTAAAAGAGTATTTTCATGACTTAGCATGCTCACTTGCATTACTGAGGATGTAGCAAGTTGGAAGAGTGTGAAAAACTATACCAATAGTCAACAGCTGGAAAACTTCCCAGAGTATCAATGGATTAAATAATTCACTACAATTATCTTACTTGTATATAAAGTGTTTTATTTTTGCCATTTATCACTGTTGTAATACCTGGGGATTTCATTTGGCTAAAAATATAAAAATAAAAACAAATTTAGGAGTATTAATATGTGCTATGTAGCATGGCACAAACAACCACACAACAGATTTTACTCTATAATATGCCAGATGATGCTACTCACAACATTTGATTTTCAATTAAATGATCAAACAACATTTGAAGTGTGGCATTTTCTGGAAAGGAGAGTTGTTGTGGAACTCTGCTACATGTTGGACAATCATCCTAGAACATATTATTAAAAATATGTATTTTGAATGCATATTTTATTAATATAAAATTTGCCAGAGTTTACCTTCTTCTCTGCTTCAAATGTGTAAGTGTATAATCCATCAGAATCATTAAAAATCATGTAATTGTTCAAAGGATTGCAGCAGCTACAACAACAACAAAAGAAACTTGCATATAGGAAATACAATTTATCTGTGCATCACATAAAGAAACATGTCAGACCTACTTTGTGGCTAACTTAAACACCTCAAGAGCACAAGATGCTAAAAGTAAATGAAATGTTGATAACATGTTTACATAACATGGTACATAAAAATAATTATTAACAGCTCAGCAGCAATTGACATTGCCAAATATCAAGCTTGCAGTACTTACCAGCAATCACAGCATTTGTTGATGCTACTGCTGGAATAATACGTTTGATAACACCTAGAAAAAGCAAAGATTTTAAATCTATGGTTACTGAAAAATTTCTTCTGCTTTGAATATATCTTATGTGATCAATTTATAGAATCTTATTCATTGCATGACAATCTTGGAACTACTGACTTATGAAATGCACCAGATAAAAATATGTATTACTGCATAAATTAAGAATTAAGTAGAGAAAGGGTTAATTAATTAACTAATTAATTAACCCTTTCGCTACTACACCGACCAAAACCGGCCACTTTAGTATTTTCCTCTAACACCAGACGATTTTACTTGTCAGGGGAGTAGCTCTGGTAGTGAAAGGGTTAATTATGGGAAAGGAAATTTACCAATTAAAATTTTAACTTCGCATACCAGTAATTATATTGCTGTGTAATGTTATTGTACACATGTACCTTGTGTTAATCTGTATGTAACTCCTTTAATGTTATATTCTTGTGATCTTCTCAATGCCTTTTCATAAATCCATTGAACATGGTGAGGATTGTCCCCATTAACACTGATTTCATCTATAAAATATCAACATAATCCTAATTATTAGGACAATTTTCTGATGAAGGGTACAGATACATCATGGTTATGAACATTTACAAAATTAAGAAATATGTACCTCCAAAAGGTTTCTCTTCAGGCCATTGAAATATTTTTGCATATTCAATACAGTGTTCTGGAAGTCTGGGTGTTGAAGCAATAGTACACATTGGATAGTTTACCTATATGGAGCAAAATAATAAGGATGAAAAATTTTACTGTCAGCTGTGAAAACAACACCATTTAACAACGACAACAACTACAACTACAATAATAGAGCTATAATTGCAACAAGTTTTAAAACCACTTTGCCTATATATAGTTGCACATTCAATAATACAGAACCAGACACTATCCCATCTCTATTCTCTCTCTAAAGTCCACACTTGGCACTCTTGTAAAATAATATATAAATATAAATAATAACATAATTTGTGTTTACTGATAGAAATAATATTTATTACTTGTGGTGGATAGAGATCCAAAGTACACTCAATGCAAGCTGTCAAGCCTGGAATTATGACTCTTGAGTTTCCTTTGAAAGCTTAAAGAAATTTAAGAAAAAAATTAAATATATAATTTGTATTTTGTGTTATATAGCAATGTCATACAATTAAAAAAAAGATAATGCCATGTGGCTAATTTTTCTATTTTTGGATAGATTTTGTAAACAATAATTTGTTGTGTCAACCTTCTGTCCCTCCATCAACTAAAGGAATCATTGTAGTTTGGTCAACATTGCCATCTTCATCATAATCAAGTAAACTAACCTAAAAAGTACACTTTAGTATGAACACATACAGTACACATGTGAAAACTAATATTAACACTGTGTTTACAGATATGTCTTATACCAGCATCCCATTAATCCATCTTCTGGCTACAACAGAGTCCAATCCACAAACAATAATGTGAAATCCTATCAAGAAGATTCAAAAGTAAATACCGTACTTGTCTAGACAATTAACAGAATAACTTACATTACTGTAAGTACTATGATGGTACATCACACATTACTGCATGTACACACCAGTACCATCAATTATCCCATTTAGCACACAATTCACAACATTTTGTTAAATTAATACTGTTATGTGGTTTACTTCACAATGTTGTTTACAGTATCAAACCCATAACCACAAATCACACTCCTGCTATGGGGTTCTCTAATCACTCATTTGATTTCAGGCCAAAGTGCACTTCACTCAGTTACCATTAATAAATATATTGGGTGGATGATGCCAACTGGAACTTATCATCTACCTGTCGATGTAATTAAATCGACAAACTTATCTGTATTACATAATTAATCAATAAATATATACTTTTCAATTGTTTTGGTTCAACATATAGTACAGGACATAAAAGTATTACAGTACATTATCATTTTTATTGACAAAACATCTCCTAAGTTATGAATAGAGCTTTGTACTGTATAATATCTAATACACTGTTTCTCTTAATTTCGTAAAATATGATCAGTTTACCCCTATAAAAATCATCATCCTTATCTTGAATCTTACAAAAATGTCTGATAAAGGTAATTAAGGGCGATTTCCCAACAATTTACTCAATTAATATACTTACATATGTACTGTACTTTGAATAGCCTATTACATACTAAAACATTAAATGAACAGGGTTTTATACCTGATAAAAGCCATGATTAGTAGAATTGTTAAAAAAAACTTGTCTCTTTTGTATTCTATTTTATTATTCACATGACAAATGTTGTGCAAGGCAGTGTGGTTGAACTTGAAGCTTTTCAAAACACTTGAAGGTTGTGTTTTATCAGCTCTAAAACGCTCAAAATGATGTGCTTGTGTTTTAAATTTGATTAAAGATAATTTGGATTTCCCCCCTAATAAATTTGTTAAATACATCTTTATGTGTTGTTTGTTAAGGATACGGAGTAACACAACATCCCTCAATACGACTGTTGATAAACTCTGCAGCTACATTTGCCTTTGGTTTCCCAATATCTTTTAATCTGAAACAAAATATTATGACTGGCTCCTATTAACATCACTGAGTAAAACAAGAGAACAGAGACACCTCCCAAAATAATGCGTAGCCATATAATTTACTGGTACTATACGAGTACATATATTGTTAATTACTAACACAATATGTATTGCTATATAGTAACTGAGTACTAATACTGTATTATACACCATAGCTGCTTTAATTAATTGCAGAAATATGTTGACAATTTATATTATATTCAGTGTGTACTACATTACAATTTTAAATTACTGTATTTACTGGACCATTAGCTGCATCGGATTATAAGTTGCATTTATGGTTTTTCCCAGTTTTTTTTGTGGAAAAACCATGTATAAGTCACACCGGACCATAAGTCGCACCAGATCATAAGTCGCACCGGACCATAAGTTGCACCAGACCATACGTCGCATTACGCTAAATACGCTAAATTATATAAGTATGCTGCATGACATACCGGTAAATAACATAGCTCATAATAACGTAACTCAAAAAAAATATGGATTTCTGACAATTTTTTTTTAAAAAATTAATGTTAATACATTTTGTCAAAAAGTCGCAACTTATAGTCCTGAAATACGGTATGTGTATTTACTGTACATGTGTTATAAACAAGTAGTCACAATGTACCAAGCTAAGAAGTTTATTAAAAGTAGCTTACCTGAAAAGAAATTGCCTGTTAAGATTTGAAACATCTATTGTATCCATATCAATAACATCAATGTTTTGAAACCCAGAAAGAGCCTAAAACAACAGTTGATTACAACCAATACAATGCACATTTATGTAGCTCTGTACAATGAATCTGGACTAGAGTAGAGAGCATGATCTGCTGGATCTAAGCACAATCACAGTGTAAGGTATATAAATGATGACCATTTTATTGTATCCATTTGATAAACCTAGCTGGATGGTGGCCATTAATATCTTACTAAATCTTTTAATAATTCACAACCAAGTCCACCAGCTCCAACAACAAGGATTTTAATTGATTCTTTTACAAACTGTAACACCTAAAACAACAACATTTGATGCCTGATTATAATGCCTCAATAAATTACACACATACAATAATTACTAAACAAAATGTGTAAAATGATTTTAGAGCTACTAGGTTTGAAGATGATACTATTATAGTATCTTGTAGGAAATTGTAATAACTTTCTGACACTTTGAAACATGGATATTTTTTTTAATGATCAACCAAGTGCTTTTCAGTACTCACCATATACAACAAGTCAACAACAACTCATATTAAATTACAACTAGTACAATAACTAGCTTCATATGCATGGACTTTATGGAAAAATACAAGTGGGGAATTTCCAACTTTTACAGTTAGTGTTAGGATACATCTACCTGTAGGGTTCTTGTGTACTTCTCATCTTCTAAATAATTTACAGTTTTCTGTCCATAGCTAAATTAGTAAATAATCCTGTGTGCAATAACACATTATACCTGAGGACCTGGTTCAAAATCCTGGTGTGCTAAAGGTCCATTTCTAGTTAACAATTTTTCCAAATGTTCCCATCTGTTTTTTCCTATTGTTTCATTATATGCACATGTCCTAAACAAGAGAGTTACACAAGAAATTTAGCATTTATACCATTATATCGCAAACAATAAATATAGTTTACAACATTCTTTGCAGCCTCATTAGTCATTGATTACAAATACAAGATTTATTTAAATTACATTGGATTTATTTAACAATATTATTTAGAAACTCAATATTAGTGAACTTACGGAAAAGAATTACTTTCTTCTACTTCCATTTCAAATACAGTGAAAAATACACGTATCACAGATTACGATGTCTTGAAGTGAATAATTGCACTCAAAATTTATAATATCTAAATACACTTATTATGCACCATTGTGGACCTTGTTGTACATCTTACATGTAGTACTGCCCATGTTGCGTCGCTGATTTGTTTTATCGCAGACTCAGAAATTAAAAATGGCGGATAAAAACGATGTACATTTCTTTGGTTTTTGTAAGTTTTTTCCCTTTGAAAAAGACGCAGGAAAAACTTTCTGCTCAAATGTACAAGAGAACAATGAGGGTGATACGTACTACCTAACCCCAACAAGAATAAATTTGGCAAAGCATACATTTGTAACTGTGACGTGGGCAAATTTATTTTCTTTGTGCAAGGGAAAAGTTAAGGTGTGTGGTTGGAAAAAAGGTGAATATATTTCTCCAAACGAGAATATCTCTCTTTCCCTCGAAAACGAAGTCGTCAATGTTAGCGCCTCTTGGGATAAATTGTTATTGATTACAAATAATGGACGATGTCACGTGATGTGGAATGCCTACAATGATTGGAACCTACACGAAGTGACGTCAGATAAAGAGGGTATCAAAACAGTTTCATTC
>JAOBAZ010189429.1:0-10317 GCA_026546875.1 Pteroeides caledonicum | reverse complement strand
TGGCTCTGGTTTGTTGACATTTTCCCCAACCGTTGTCTATCACAGAATAGACAACGGTTGAGTAGCCAATCAGAACGTAGGATTTGTAATAGATAATGGATGAATGTATACTAATAAAAGTTATAACAGAATAACTTTCGGAAAATGGTCAAAATACTTTTTCGTATGCATAACTTTGCCGACGTTCGAATGCGGTGTTTAGTACGGCCAAAGAGAAGTTTAATTCTACAAGGTTTAATCAACAACATATACATTTACGTTACATAAAAAACAAGTATAAAAATAACAATATATTTTGTAAATACATTTTGAAGTAATTCATCTCTTTCATCTTGGACACTTTGTGACCATGACGTCATATCATTTTTTGTGTGTTGACAAATGCTAACCACAGTTAACCCCCCTGGCTTGAATGTTACATCAGGAAAAAGATCTGAGAAACTTTTTTGAAGAGAGGGACTGCACTGCTGAACTGAACACTCAATATTACTCTACAATAAAAAAAAATTACAATGTCTACAATAGTCCTGGGTTTGACTGGATGTGATGTAAGCTTGGCATAACATACATGGCGACATATAAAATCAGTCTGATGCATTACTGTACTGGTATGTACCAGAACATGCATGCTCTGTTAATGTTGAACAACACTGATGTTTGAACTTCTGGGGACCAAATTCAAAAGAATTGATACATCACACAAACCCAGGAAGGCTCTTGTTGGGTAACTATGTATTTTAATGGTTAGAGCTTCAGTTTCTATTTGATTCCAGATCAGTTTGTGTGTCAGTTGTTAACTGATAAGGACACCCATGAGGTTGTCTTTTCCCTAATGTTTGGTTCCCCGAAGTTCATTAAGTCTGGCTTCACTTTCAATCCAGGTGAGGAAGCTCTATCCAGTGTACTATGAGATCAGTGGTAAAGACCACCTGTTACTGGTATGATGGCATCAGCCATGATAAGCTTAACAGCAATAACCATCAATGCCATTGGCCATCAGCACAATTACATTCTGTTTTCACTGAGTGTTGCAGTACTGTTGTTAAGATACCGGCAATTATAATTTGTTATAACAATGTATAACAGTGTCAATTGACAAGTCAGCAGCCTGTGACAGTCTGTTGCCATCATTCAGCCACCAATCTGTATCAGTCTGTTGTTATGGTACCATCTCATGGCAGAGGTGAAGCAAACTTAGCAAGCTGTTACTTGCAAGGGTGTATTGTGCATAGGGTACTGTATGTTTCAGGCCTTGAAATAAATCTTGGAAATAATAAATTTTGCCAGCCACTGAGAAATTTAAACCCGGTCATACAGGCTGCAACAGATACTAAAGCAACAATTTCAAAAAAAACTACACTGTAATTCACTAATGGATTTCTTTTGGTGACAAACTTTATTGGTCATGGATGACCAGTAAGCGACAAATTTACCAGTTCTTCTTTCTGATCTACATTGCAAATAAACTAGGATGGTTGAAGGTTGCTCTGTGGGAAAATAATGAAGACTGAATAAAGAAAGTTATGATACTGTGGTGTCAATGGTGTCATAAGTAGGCAAAGAGCGAAAATGGCATGGACTCAAGTGGCAGAGATAAAGAGGCATGAAAGAGTGGGAAGATATGAAAAGAAGATGCAAACCAGTATGAGAAAAGACCACAGGGAGCTGCTGAAAATGGCTGTAACAATGATTTATATTGTTATTTGTTGGTTATTTCAATATTTTACCTTCATTTCATCGCCATTAGCAGCTTCATTGTTCATTTCCTGCTTTTTTGCATTCTTCACATCATTTTTTGTGTTATTTAAGAAAGTCACAAGAGCATTATGTTTTTTGATTTCTTTTGTTTCCACCTCAAGAAATGCTGATGCCAAACTTTGTTGATTTGGGGAAATTTTAAATTCCTGCACCTGTTTCAGACCAACATCCAAATTCATGTTTCCAGGCAGTGGGAATCTGGGATCTCTTGTTTCAAATGGGCCAAGGTCTGAAAAAACGACAAGTAAGTTGAAAGGGTTGAATATACTATTGGTATGTTTTCCACTAATTACCATAATGCTAATTTACCATATATGTGTAAAAGTACTAGTAAATGCATGCAATGCTATCAGAAATATTATGAAATATTGCAACACAGCAACACAAAAAAAACCCCATTGTTGCTTGATTCAAAGCAAACAACAAGCAGTCAACAGTCAACAAAACACACTGTCTTCCTGTGGCAGTACAGAGGGGTAATTCCCCAGATGGCAAGTTAATACTGGCAAGAAATAAAGGGTTGGAAAGTAACTCAAAAAATAATCACAATATAGACCAGTGCATCTATTTTGTTTTTGTTATATTATAAAAGAAATGGAAAGGGGTTAATTCTAACATCATATTGCCCCCCAGAGACACCTGAATGTCACTGTTCCCATATGCACTAAAAGATGCAAATAGCAACAAAATGGTTGAGGAAAATGTTACAGAAATTAAAGAGAAATCATACTGAAACACAATATAGCCATTAAACTTTAGCATGCAGTCTCATTTGTGCACCCTGACTTACTTCTCAAATGTCACCTGTACCAAGATGTGGTTTGTGTCACCAGCTCATTGATTCATGAAATTGTGTGTGCCTTGCACTAATCTTGACACCAGGCAAAAATCTTACAATACTTTTATTGAAACAAGTTATTAAGTAATGAATTGAGTAATATTACTCAGGCAAATTATTGTCTATTCAGTAAACTGTAAATAAGTAAAAAAAACAAAGGATGAAATTTAATGTTGCTAATGTTGATTACTGAGCTGGAGGACCGTATAAGAAAATACGTGGACATGCTAGTAACTACTTTTTTACTAAGTAGAAATGAGATGACATGTGTGACAATAATGATGCTGTCTCCACAAATTTATTGTATACAATCAGGCTTCTCATTTTTAAGGTGTGTGATCGCACACGCACGCCCTGGCACAGGCCTCACGCCTCCTAGGTGTGTCATAAACCGCATGCCTAAAAAGCAGTGAAATTACTGTATAGTATCTTTTATTGTTGTTAAATCAATGGCAACCCCATGGTAGAATGCCCTAAAGAATGCTAGGTTTGTAAAAAAAATGAAATTAGTTGCAGAGGTATTCATTTTCTATTGACATCAACAGTCACAAAAAAGCGAGATTTGAAGTTTTCGTGTAGCGCCCAGGCTTCTCATTTTGAGGCGTGAGATTGCAAACGCATGCCCTGCCACACGCCTCACGCTTCCTAGGCATGTCATAAACCGCACGCCTGAAAAGCAGTGCAATTATAGCATTTTTTTTATTGTTGTTAAATTAATGGCAACCCCCCCAATAAAATGCACTAGGTTTGTAAGAAAAATGAAATTAGTTGCACAAGTATTTATTTTCTATTGACATCAACACACAAACAAGTGAGATTTGAAGTTTTAGTTTAGCGCCCGGCAGGACTGTGGCACGACGACGGGTGCTTCAATCAACTGACTCGTCGCTGTCCATTGCAAGTCACACAAATGGCTACCAACTCTAACTCCAAGATAAAGCATGTTGAATTGTCAACATTTCTTTCTTTGGGAAAACAAAACTTAGTCAACTATGCAACATGCGAATTACATAATGACTTCTTCCGTCCAAACATTTCCGTCGTTTGCTTGAATGCTTAGTACAATTTCCATCGTAGAATGATTTGTAGATGTGATTTTAGATGCTTGTCGGACAACATTGTAGTGAGCTTAAAACTGAAGACTTGTTCTACTGACTTGTTTTGCAATGGGAAAATGAGGATACTATTCTTTTTGTAAATAAATCATTGATTTTCAATCGCACGTCATCATTCAACACGCCTACCATTACACATAATGAGAAGCCTGTACAATATACAGTGTTGATGGATTTTCCAACTCTAGCTACCATGTATTAGACTTGTTGAGCTACCATGTATTAAACTAGAGCTTCAAAAATATGTTGCATCACAGTACATGTATTGACAAACTCCTTACCAGTACAGCTATACACATACCAGGTACTTTTAATGCAGAGGGCAAAATATGCAAGGCATACTGGTAAATTGTTATAATTCACTAGTCTGCCCAATACCATTAGGTAACAAATTAATTGAAACAAGCAATTTATCAATATACTGTACATAAAAATACAGCCTACCTGGGTTACCAAAAATATGTGGTGATTGATGCAAGTTACTGGCAGTTGCTATGCCAACAGCAAGTGGTCGATTTAAAAGCTTTACAACAGCTCCTAGGCTGGGAAAATAACCAACCATTCTTGATGGGTTTAAAATAATCTATGGAAGATCCAAGTAAAAAACTTTTACAAAATAATAACACCACCATTCACATGTTTTTAGAATGCACTATTTTATATCAATGACAAGGTCAATTTGGACAAAATTGTGAGATGAAAATTAGAGCAAGATAAAAATTAGAAAGTTTGACTTTCTGTACCGTTAGTTATGCAATATATTATATAAACATGATATAACTAGAATTTTTATTTAGTTTAGACAAATATTTCACTGTTGTAATAATAAATCTTATATCCCCTAGTCCAGTGCTACGAATACATGTCTGTCTACACACATGTTCAAGGCCTCTTTACACTTTTGTGTGCATCTATCCAAGGCACACCTGAAACCTGTGTGAAAGGATTTTTTCACATTTGAAAAATATGAGTACCTAAATACCAACTACCTTGGCTTTTAACAACAAAGATCTTGGAGGCTCTGGCCTGGCCCAATGCAACCTACTTTATTTTTCGACTCAGTCTATGCCAGATTATTTAACCCTTCATAGCCTGTTGGCCACCTCTGGTATTTTACTCTGTCTAACGCCAGACGATTTTACTTGTCCATGTAGAAAGTCTGGGCTATAAAGGGTTAAACACTATCTTATTAACCCTTTATAGCCTGTTGGCCACCTTTGGTATTTTACTCTGTTTAACGCCAGACAATTTTACTTGTCCATGTGGAAAGTCTGGGCTATAAAGGCTTAACAGACACACATTAATGTACATACATGTACACAATACATATATGTGTATATGACTGTGTAATGTTGGTGACATTTTCTACATCATAACACATAGGGGATCATCAATCCAGGGGTTTGACTTATGATGTCCTGTATATAAGCCCTCATTTTGCAGGCCTGTTAAGGAATGAAAGCTCAGCTAGAACATGACAACAGGCCAGATTATGTTGTAAAAAAGCTAACACAAGTACAGCTTTATATCTGTTTCTGTATTTTCATATATGTTGACCAAGAAATTGATTATAATGATTATATTGATTAAAATTGAATATATATAACTAGTAATAAAATACACACTATTATTTCAACTATAAATGATAAGAAAATTAGTTAAATTTAAATGAATCACATACCGGTAAAAAATATTTTAACTAAAAGTATATTTCCTCTGATATTTACTAATTTAGGGTTATATTAAAAAATAACCTCTTAAAAACTAAAACAATGTGACAAAACATAAGAAATGTTTTAAATACTTCGTACTGAAAAAATAATTTGTGTTATACTGTACTGTGTACATACATACAGTACAATGTTCATGATGGCAATCACGTCCTACGGCAACAGTCATACAATAAACTTAAAGTTAAAGAATTAACATTCTTACAAATACAAAAAACTTACATTAGCGGCCATCGTTTCTTTATAGATGGTTAAAAAAATGCAGTTATAAGTTAGAAAACAAAAGCAAAGACATGAACAAACAAAATACAGAGCTGGATAATCAAGTTATTCAGGTTCTCTCCGGTCAAAGTTTCTAGTAATTTGACAACAAAAGACCCAGTCCTTTTTTGGCAGTACTGCGTTCCGCCGTTTATTGCCGAAAAGAAGTCGATAATATCCGACCTAGTTCCGACTGACTCCTACCAACGCTATCACGAAACGCGAATATCTGGCAAATGTTTAGCTCGCGTGCGCTAAAGACGTAAAGTTGTCATGGCTGCGCAAACATCTTTATGATATGTGGAAAACGATGTCAACGGTATTTAAATCATGAAATGTTTTTAATCATGAAGAATTGGCAATATGAACTAATGTGACGTTATTGTGAAAGAATTCAAAGAAAAGAACGGTGTGGTTTTCGAAATGAGCAGGCAATCAAAACACCCAAGAAAAAGATTCTCAAGAAGTGACACTCGTCACAACAACGAAAACACTGGCAAGGAATTTGCGCAAAACCAGAGACTACCCTTTATGTTTTACAGAAAATGGATAATAGTTGGCTTTGGTGCTGTGCTTGTATGTGGTTTTGTTTATATGTTCCTTGCAAACATGCAGGAAAAGAGTACTAGTACAGTTAATAAATCTGACAAAAGTGAAGTCACAAGTCCCACCACAATTACTAAAGGTATAAAAATTAATTCCAGGAAATTTGGATGACTATTTCAGCACAACCTCGTTCCCAGGGTCTTTTCTCCACTGCGGGTGGCGGTTCAACCTAACGGTACTTGCAGAATAATTAATATCTTATAAATAAAGTCGGAAGACTTAAAAAGATGTGGATAAAATGTTCCATTTATTAAAAAGTCCTACACTGGAACGCAGCTACTTGTTGTTTAATAACCCCTGGCTAGATGTACCTCTCTCTAAAAGTTAAATGTTCATCCCAGATTGGAATATTTATTTTATGACATAGAAATACATTGTGTAATTTTAACACTGAAAATTTAGTCAATGGCAGGGTGTACCAGTATGTGACAAACAGACAAATTTGCACCAAATTTGCATCAGCTGCAAATACCATGATTGCAACAAATTTGCCCGTGATGTAAATATATGTGCAAACCTATTATGAGCACTCTCTTACTAACCCATTGCTGGCAGGGGTTTCTTCCAGGCAAGTGAAATAATATTAGGCGGAGTAAAGTCGGTTAGGTGGCCTCTTGTGGCTAGCACTGTGGTGCATGGGTTAACCCAATGAAATTTCCCTTAAAATATCTGGTAATGCTACTAATTGTGACTTAAGATGTTTTAGTTTAACAGGAGGCCAGAATGACAAAGCAATGGAAAAATTATCATGATTGATGTATCAATCAATTCCAGCACTGCCTAATTCCCTCTTGCCAAGACACAGGAGGCAGGCATTTGTTTTGTCTTTACTTGTTAGCCTACAAATCCATGCAGTCAGGCAATGCCCCAGTCTTGGGTTTTTAAAAACAGCAGTCTGGAAATTTGATACATTAAATTAGCATCTTAGGTGATTATGTAATGTGGTATATAACACCTCATTAAATCTTACTCAGTTGATTGGTTGAATCTGATCACATGATGTTGAATAGATGTTTCCTTCTCATGAGTGTGCATTTTTGTACTATACATTTTTTACTATTGCATTACTAGTCTATTATATGCTTAGATTTTCACTAAATTCAATCAACTAAAATGCTAGTCTGTTGTGTGACATTTTTCTGATGTCAGCAAATTAAGTTGTCCTTTAGTAGCAGATGTGATTTTTACTTTGTCTGATCTCGAGCTGCTTTAAAAAAGCAATGAATCGTCGTCATGTCAGAATGATATTTATGTATATACCATAGATATAACACTGGTTACAAAACAGCGTTATATCTGCATGTTCACCAATGGCATTTTTATTTGATCACTTGCATAGCACCGTAAATCTCGGAATATGAGCCACCCCGTTGTATAAGCCGCACCAGCGATTTTTGGCTTTTTTTAGAGAAAATCCGTCTATAAGCCGTACCGAAAAGCCGTGGGAAAGTAATATCGCAGCCCCCCCTAAAATTTGAAAGTTTGAGCAAGAAATTTCCACGCTAAAGGCTTTTTTCCATTGAAGTCGCTTTGCCCGCGCGGGGGGAGCGTTATTGTTTTCAAAAATATTTTAATTGCAAAGTTGATAAAAACAATTGAACGCTGCGCCCGCGCAAGCAAAGCGACTGCAATGGAAAGCAGCCTTAATGGCCGCACGCGCGAGGAGACAGTGACATGTTTTGCGGACATTTTCTTTTATTCTGATAGTGAAACTGACCTAAAAAGCATTATTTTGACCGAGGATGTCTTAAATGAGTTTTATTTTAATTTAAAAATAAAAGTGATAAGGAACTAAAAACACAATCAATAAAGGCGAGTAACATTGCCCGCCGTCGAGCGGACGACTATGCAAATTTAATCGGCAAATTTCAGTCGAGGAATACGGTCTTTATCTCCGTAATCTGGCGTTGTTTTTGATGTAATATGGCCCAAAACCTCTCGGATTATTTAGGGATCTATTTATTGCAAGTATAATCAAACAAATTGTCGAAAATACTGTGAAATTTGCATAGAAAAAGTTTAAAGATTATCCAAGGTCACTTAGCTAGGGTCGCAATGGCCGATTTGGAAGCCGTTGTTTGACGCCAGTTTTAGGCTTAAAACTTGTACGTATTTTACCTTTTAACACTTCAGACAACCGTCATTTGTTTTTTATATCATTTATTATATATTTATTGTTGTGTATAGTGTGTTATTGACGAATAAATGCTCAATATTTGGCAGACTTGTCATGGCTGATGTCTAATTTTTCTTGCGGTTATGGCTTTTTTCGTACAATAAATATCAGCAAAGATTATAATTGTTCAATTTTACCGCATTTATTAATACTTCATTTTATGCAGAATCGTTTAAATCCAAAACCAGTGTACAAAACCTAACAGTACTCTACTGCACATATATTGATTTGTGGTATGATTCGCATGCGGATTTTGTAAAGATTTTTTGATGGCTGAATCTATTTTTTCGTATCTCCCATGACCAAACATTCAAAATTTGGCCACTCATGCTTACAAATTCATGAAAAATTCTTATATAAGCCACATCGCGAAAAATCGAAAAAAAAAGTCGCGGCTTATAATCCGAGATTTACGGTAGTTGTTAAACCATCGCAAGTGTGGGTTTTTCCTTGGGTGAGTAAAAGTGTAACAAGGACAAGGTAACAACTATGTATATTATGGTTATATTATATGTAAATTATGCTAAAGTATCAGACATCTTGTGATAATTTTGAAGCTATTAGGTTTGAAAAGCGAGGCAATACGTATAATTTATATGGTTACTTGTATGTTAACAGTTATTCAATTTTTGAGCTAACGCATCATGACCAAACTCCACGCTATGTAACAACGGCCAACATCGGTGTTGGGACCAGCATTATGCACCAGCTTCTACACTATATACAATCATACTGCCGACATGTCGCAACAATCTGACGTGCAAGTTACTTGGTGCATCTGACCATTTGACAAGGCCCGTATATGCACGCTGAGCCGTCAGTCCTCAACCCTCTACCGTATGACACAAGCTGATATCAACCTGAGTCTGACGACCATCTGACCGCTTGACACCATCTCACAGGGCAGTACTGTGCACATGCCCTCAGTCTTCCTGATGCTCACACAACCTGACACACATGGGAGCACCAGATACCGAGCACCCGAGTGACAAGAATATCTGAGAAAACCCGACAGCCATGTTTGACAAAAGTCATTGCTAGGGACCATCTTGGACGGTCTATCACTGTGACCACCTTATAACACTGAGATGCATGCCTGTACTGGACGAATGGTTAATCGAATACAGATATAATAGATTACTTTTGTTAGTTAATTTATATTAGTAATGAACTTACGGTTGTTTGGTTCTACGAATTATAGTATGTGCTTTTTATTTCTAGGAAAAATTTCAAAAACGTTTCCGTCGTATGGGGATTTCAAACCTGATATTTTAAAAGAATTAAAGATGAACTCGATCATCATTGATGGTGTCTCAGTCAAAGTTAAACCATTACGACATGCGCACCAGGAAAGCAGTGTGCGTGCTTACGTTTTGGAAAATTTTTTAAGTTCTTATGAATGTGACTCATTGGTCAATGTTCATAACAGACACGTGGAAGACTTGAACAAAAAATTCAACCCGCTTTTGTGTTTTGACTCTTTGCAAACGTTTCGACAAAACCTGAATGAAGTTGGGATGAGAAATATGAAAGTAAATAACAAGGACTTTGTCCAGGGTACAACATGTATTAATGAGAGTTTGTCGTCAATGTTAAAGAACCATATGAAATGGAGTTACAGTACTTCATTTTACCCAGGAGAAAGCAAGTTTTCGTTGACATTGGCAGAAAGAATAGAAAAAGCCACTGGGTTTTTTCAAAAGAATGGAGGGAAATTTCAGATAACCTCTTACCCTCAAAATGTTGGTGAGTGCATTATTATACAATTACCTAATGGGTAGCGTGTTTGGATAGCTTTATCCAAACACGCTGGGATGTTGCGAGAGTTGAGAA
>JAOBAZ010189318.1:0-10318 GCA_026546875.1 Pteroeides caledonicum | reverse complement strand
GTAAATAATGCCTTTTAAGCATTTTGATTGCTTAGTTGTCCAGCAAAAATGAGGCAATATTCACCTCAACTTCGTCTTGGACAGTATTCACCGATAATCACCTCGACTTGTAGTCCCAGAAACGTTGAAATTAATTTTTTAAAATTTACATATGAGTGCTTCATTTATGTATATATATATATATATATATATAGAGAGAGAGAGAGAGAGAGAGAGAGGGAGAGAGAGGGAGAGAAAGAGAGAGGGAAAGAAAGGGCAAAGGAAAGGGAAATGGAAGGAGAAAGACAAATTTATTCGGTGTAAACACTGTAGGACATCCAGGTTTACGATGTGAGTTTGCCTTTAACATGTACAAAACAGAGCCTTGAAGTGCAAAAATACAGATTAAAGCAGACAAAGGCAATGTACCACTTGCTATAGATAGAGAAAAGTAGTAAAGCCCGCAATGAAGTAGTCCAACTTTTTAATAAAGTAAAAAAACTATTATGCATATTCAATAACGCACGACTATGTTGCACCCGTCAATGACATTGAGTTATGTACATCTATAGATATAGTAATATCCTGTAACTCCGCTAATATTTGCCCCCACATAAATAAGTGTTGTGCGACAAAAAATTTTCTGCATAACGTTTAATGGATCGTGGCAAAAAATATGTGACAGCTCCATGGTCGGATCCAGCACTAGTGCACCTAATTTGCATATCACTGCTCAGCCAATCGAAACTTTATATTGACCAACTTGTTTTGTTATGCAAACTAGGTGCACTAGGGCTGGATCCGACCAGGCGCTTTGATATTCACTCCACGCGAGCATTGACGCACACACAGATCGATTAATGAGATTACCTCTTGTCAAAATAGGTGCAAGTAAACACCATGCGTAAAGCGTAACCTTGTGAAAAAAATGACAGCCCAGCAATTAAATGTATTTTAAAATACCTTTTAAAAATATGTTATTTGCAAGACTTCAGAAGATTCTCATTCACTCTGCCTGATCTATGTACGTCTACTAGTGTAATTAAAAAGGCCAAAACTCTCGGTTCGTGGGTTTTTTTCAGAAACATAACGATCGTGCAGACTACAGCTGCGCTCTTAATTTATTGATCACCTAGTTTTTTTCTCCAAGGAATGTTTTTTTCGAGTAGGAGAGTGACAATGCAAAGTAAATCTCGAGACAAAATCTTGGAGTTTTTAGCTAAACTTTTATTTTGATCGCGCTTTGATGCCTTACTTTGCAGCCATATAGTATAGCTTTGGGCAAAGACTTAATATGTAAATTTGCTAAGTATAATTTGTATTAGGGACACAACGTTGATCGCACACAACCAGTACCTGGTATGTCAACTCTTGGCTTGTATGACAACTTTCGTGCGGCCAGGCCTCGAGTTGATGTATTTCATTAGTTTTCTGTGGAATAAGTGTTCCATATTTGTTCAATGTTTCTGAACAAGTCATTAGGGTTGGAGGGAAGAGGCATGTCTAACAGGGCGTTTTTCTATTCCCCACCAGTTATTTATTCAATGATCCAACTCAGGTGATGGCAGTTGCAGCATGGTCCAGCTATTAAAAATTGTTGCACCTAAAGAACTGCGGATTTTTTCTAGCAGCATGTGCTGGTTTTTGTGTTGGATGAAAATTCGAATTGTGTTGTCCACCTTGACGTTTCTGTGTGGCCGCCATTTCTTGCCTCAATATGCGGTAACCTGCTTATTTAAATTTTTCTTCAATTCTTACCATTTTTGCATTATTGAGAAAGAGACACGCTACTTGGTTTCGCCACGCAAACGTGTCTTCCAGCTTTGTATTCAACTCCTTTAGTGGTCCTATTATGCAATCATAAACATATAAGCTGCAGAAGTGGGAAAATGTTACTTCTTGTACAGCTATGGTTCTAACATTTGCCCATGGTTTACATTAGTCGCACAATCTGTAACGTCCATCCTAATTTCGCAAAGAATTCGTCATACAAGCAAAAAAAATAACTTACAAAGTACTGAAAATGAATGGAAATTGTTGCGTCCATTCTACTAATAAGACTCACCAAAGGTACATTAATTTGTGTACAAAGCTACACTATAAAGTGATAAAACGATCCAACTGTTGTGTTGAAGAATATTCTCCCAAAATAAAGTGTTATCCTTCCACTTCAAATTCTGTATTGAAATGTATCTGTATTGGTATCCTACCAATCCAAACGCATATTCTTTAGACAGTGAAGCAGTATTTTTATCTTTTTCAAAATAGTGGCAAAATACCCTGCGGTTGGACAAAGGCATTTCAAGGTACTCATTCCGGGATTTCCTCTGTCTCATAGCGCTGTTTTCCTATCTCTGCACCAAATATCCAAGAGCTCGCTTTCAACTTTGGAAGTGACCTCTGTACGTTTAATATCTTCTGTCGATCTTGACCAGCTCTAAAAGTAAAAAGAATAATGAAACAAATATCTGTTAAAAACATGTCGCTGTAGCTGTTCGGTGCTTACAACATTTATACGTTTTGCGGCTGCGTGTGTTTATGGATACCATACAAGACAGGTTAAAACTTTCAGTGTGCTGCGCGGCTAGTAAACGAGATACATATATAATATACAATTTACAAACCTGTTTTCCGGCAATAGCATCCCCAAGTAGCTGCACGTAACTCAACAGTGATATTCTGAAATTATGAATTAATTTTCCTTCAGTACATTTTTTTCACTTCAGTTTATACACAGTTTCTGAAATACCACAGGTAATGGGCCAAAGCGTAAGCAACGAAAAAACGTAAATAGTCAAAAATAAAAAATCAATATCTTACATTTTCTCCGGTAACTTTTTTCTAACTGGACATTCAATGGTTCCTCCGGGTTTCAGCCTCATGTGCTTTAGCGCCTTTTAACGCTTAATAGCGATTGTACGCTGCTTTTCTCCCAGATTAGACTTTCCTAGGCTTCAGTAATTTTATCTTTAAACGCGGAAATTACAGTTAACTATGACGGCATCGCAAGTGACTAGCGTCCCAAATATCTCACAGTGTGTGGTTTGACATAATTTCATTTGGCTACTCCTCCCATTGGTTAAATTGACATCACTGCTTAAATTAATTCTGTTCAAGGCTATTTCAGATGCCTTAAAGCAGATCCGACCCAGCACCACAGAATAGGGAATAAACAGAAGGGCAACCCACCCGTACAACGAGTCCTCTTATATTTTACGCAGTTTACTGGTCAGAATAATGCCGGACTGGCCGGCGTGTTAATTGGCTGTTTTGGTAGTTAACATGCAGTATACTGCCCAGATTTCCGAAAACCCGCTGTAACGAGATATGTGTGAGGACACAAACTTCACATGTTCCGACCTGAGTTGAACTTTTTGTTTATTTCTTATTCTGTGCCAGTAAATTCGCGGTGCCAAGGGCAAAATTTCTCCAGTGCTGTACCCTTCCAATCAGACGACTCGACGTGCGATTCTAAGGATCTCTTGGTGTGATGAATAATAATCCTCAAATCTGGTAAAAAAATTCTTCACGATAAATATTTTTTGCCTGCACGCCAACACAGTGAAAGAAGTACTGAAAGCTATTAACCGTTGAGTCGCTTAGCGTTTGTTAATAAAGCACGTCAAACGACAAGATTTATAATTTAAACTATTTAGTAAAACTTCATATATCTAGACTAATAACACCATGTAGTTCATATAATTTCAATTATATCATTTATGTTAATTATATGTTATAATAGTTCGAGCAAAAACGGCAAAATGTCAGAGAAATAGTGAAATAATCACATGTAGTAATGTTCGTACATTTTGTTTAATGTGATTACCAGGTGATCCGAAACAGGAAATAGACTGGCGCTAGTTGTGAAATAGAAATCCATTTCTCGATTAAAACAACTTTATTTTTTTTGAAATATACTTTACCTCTGTTCCCAAATTTATGACATACTTATAATTTGGTTTATTAAAACAAAAAACTTCAGCAAGTTTCATGAAGGAATAGCAAAGATATAAGAGATTAAATACAGCAAAATGGATTTCTATTCTCTTGCTAGTTCCAGGCCTGTTGCTCACGGTCAGATCAGCTAGTAAACATTACTAGCTAATAGTCACTACTCAAACATCCATTAATTTTAAGTTGATCACTGTCTGTTTATGCCACTATAATCATTTACATCGGGCTGTTACATTATTTGCAGTTTGTAAATTGTAATTGCAAGAATTTTAAATATATATAGGCAGCTCGATAGCTGAATTGGGATTTACAACTAAACCAAGTCGTAAGCCACTATATAAAATATACAGTATTTCGTCAAACATTATATATATATATATATATATATATATATATATAGGCCACTCTTTACCCCAATTTTGGTGTTCGTGGTCGAAATTTGAAAAATGGTACTATTAGTTAGATAATTTATTCATCTTTAATATTACTTTCACAGAATGTCGAAATGCTAACTAATTTTCAAGTTAAGAACGTTTTTCGGACATGTACTATAAAATTGTATTTGCGGTCGTATTCAAATTGTTATAACTCTACGAGTTTTTAACTGTTTTACTTGAAATTTTCACATTATACTTATCTTGTATTGTCTTAGACAGATATTTGAGATTTTATCAATTTTCTAAATATTTGGGGAGATAACTTATTCTGTGTCGTGTAACAATAGATAAGGTTGCTATAGTGACATATAAATAAAAAAATCTTTACATAGTAATGTTTAGCATTGTATGATGAATGTTTGTGCCAAATATTTTCTTTATTTGCAAGGCCTATTCCACTTTGTAACTGTTTTAACAAAAGCTATATTATTCACCCCCTGCATTTATGAGCGGTGTATTTCCCTCTTGGGACACCCAGTGACTACAAATCCTATCTTGTTTGAAAGCCAGAATTCTAAACTTTCCAAAAATATATGGATTGATTTATAATGAGTGAAAAAATGACGTTTCCTGTATAGTTCATTTTGGCTCAATTGGGGGTAAAGAGTGGCCTTAAAAATCTATATTTATAGGTGTTGACAATAAAATGCCAAATTCACCAAGTCTAACGACCATAATTCTAGCAGAGGTCATAACAAAAGTATCTCTAAAACGCTTTTTTTCTCCAATTTGGTATTTTAAAAAGTGTATTTTGCTTTTATTGTAAGCATTTTCGTGAATCGGGGGCAGAAGTTTATATATCTTGTTATCGTTATCATTCACAGCCAAATGAAAAAAAACCTAGATATTTTCTTACCATATACGTTGATCTTGGTTTAATGATTGAAAAGCCCGTTTTTGTAAACGTTGCAGCTCATTTTAGAAAGCACTTCGGAAAAGCATAGAAGGATACTGGGATTGCTTAAGTCAAGACAGATCGTTTACATGTAATGTACTGTATAAGTGTACTAGATCTTTTTGAGGTAGTTTAGCTCCCTTCAATTGCACAAGAAATATAGCCGCTTTGCTGCTTTCCTTATTAATATTATTAATGTGAGCATTCCATGACAGCTCATTAGTTACTGTGATCTCAACACATTTGCGATTTTACGATTTTTTTCCGTTCATATAAATAGGCTGAAAGCCTTCTTGGTTTCTTCCAAAGCATATCCATAGTTCTTCGCACATTTTATCCATTAATCTTAGTTTATATAATATATAATATTTGAAGACCATTGGACAACGCTGTCGGCTATGTTTATGTTCAGTAAATAACTCGAATGCCCCTTGCTACGATTCTTAAAGATGTTACATTATCAATGTAATTCCATAATCAATCAATCAATCAATCAATCAATCAATCAATTAATTGCTCGATCAATCGATCGATCGTTTGATTGATCGCTCAATCAGTTTTTATTTAAACACGGTAAAATCTTCAGTACAATTTTGAATAAAACTAACTACTACATTAATCTAACAACCACCCCTACAGTCTTTAATAATTATGTAACAATATAAGAACTACTACTACAAAAAAAATACTTGATTGAAGTGTGGGGGAACTAATTATTTTTGTAATGTTTATAAATAGCGCGCTTGAATTCTCCAGGAGATTTAATAGCACGAATAGACTCGGGCACGTTGTTCCATGAATATGCCTCGCTATAACTGAAACTTCGTTTCATATAATCTGTGCGTGGTTGTGGTAATCTTAGTTTATCCTCAGAATTTCTCAAGCTATGTTTATTGGGATATTTGAATAGATTACGTAAATATCCAGGAGCTTGATTATTCAAGGTTTTAAACTATAAGATTGCTTCATGTCTTTTCCAGCGTGTCAAAACATTGTCATATCGTTGTTAAGAACTAAATTATTTACTAACAGTAAAAACAACCACCGTCCCAACTGACTCATGAATGAACTGAGCCCCATCCATAAAAGTAATCATTAGCAAGTTTAGTTCGTTGAAAAGTGTTTAACAAAAGATCAATTTTACACAGTTAAGTAAAGAGTTTGACGGTGGAGTGTCACGAAAATACTAGGTTCATCCGCTTAAACGTATCTGATATAGCCCTGACCTACTAAGCACTGGACAGCACATAACTTGGACCAGAGTTTATTCGCAGCGGGAGAAGGGAAGATAAGATCCTGGCACGAGGTTGATCGTTACTACTAGTCACATGTGTTGGAGGAAAAATCGCAGTAAAATTTGCACGTATAAGCAGACATTTAAAGAGTTTATATATCGCCCTTAAAATAATAAATTAATAACAACTAAAGACAAAGACTAGTTACCTTTAAATTTGAAATTGAGAATTCAATGCCAACATGTCATATTGGCTTAATTTGAACCGTAGCGCCTATCTATTTATATCGTAAATTAGTCCCCTCCGCACTTATGCGTTTTCAAATGTTGGCGATTTCGTAAAACTGAAAGCGCATCGGTCGATTCGCATCCACACTATATACGAACAGAAACAATAATGTGATCGAAGTGTGACGAAAAATACCAATTTTGGCGTTCTCTATTTGCTCTTTGCTCAGGTTCAATAAAAAATATATCGTTCGATTCTTCCGGCAACACAACTCCGTTAACGAAATTATCCCAGCGAACCACGCGCTTGTTACACCATGTCGAATCCACAAGCTTCTAATATACTCTTTATAGAGAAAAATTGAACAGTAAACAAATTAAGTTTGCAAAAGCTTGAGGAACTCGGCATTACACTTGCCCCTCATGTTTTGTTGGAATTATACCGCGGTTAGCTGATTTAGAAGCTGGAAAACAGTGCTAAGGAAACGGTTGACGTCAACTTTTAAAAAGTATCCTTTTTCGAGTGTTTACAGTAATACAATACGCGTATGTGTTTCTTGTTTGTTTTTATTTGTAAGTAGAACCTTATCACCGATTGTAAGCCGTGGGCTTAAACTGTAACCTGTTTGTAAGAGTTTTTAAATGTGTTTCTTACGTGGGAGCTTATGTACGGGGGGTTACCGATCACATTTTGCCCAAGTCATTACTAATCGAATTCTTAAATACTCGCCGCAACAAACCACCTAATCATAGTTGGCAGTTTAAAGGACCAAACAACCAGACACCGAGACAGTACTGTTGCTAGGCTAATATTTTCTTTTGCGATTCTAATTATATCTCAAAATAGCCCCAGTCTGAAATAGCAGCAAGTGATTTAACTTTGGTCAGAAAATTCTGAGTTGCAACATATTGCAAGTGATTGAAATCATAACTGACGTAAATTTCTGTTGAAACCCCGAAAATTTCTGTTAAAGCCTAGAAAATTTTCAGTAAACTATTTATAAATGGTAAATCGGCAAATTGATTTATTAAAAACTGTTTCAAAGACACTCCACGCTATGTAAAATTGCGTGTTTGAGAGCAACGCAAGGGAAAGGCGGTTTAAGTCATCCCTGTTGGAGTTATATTTCTTAGAATATGTAAGCTATATTTTTTAGAATATATAAACCGGTAACCGAATTTTCCATATAAGAGATTCACTCTTCATTCGATACTGTTTTCTCGGGAGTGCTTCACTAGCCGCTGCCCGAATTTGCAAGTCGCGTTAGGTTAATTGCCTGGTAAAACATAAATATTACCGGCTGTCATATTACATGTCACTTGCATGGGTACAGTCCAGAAATATTTTGTGTACTCTTCTTACATGTAACTACTTAGCTCATACATGAGTTCAGCAATGAATAT
Source organism: Pteroeides caledonicum (assembly GCA_026546875.1). NCBI lineage: Eukaryota > Metazoa > Cnidaria > Anthozoa > Scleralcyonacea > Pennatulidae > Pteroeides > Pteroeides caledonicum. Next base: position 2,187 of record JAOBAZ010189318.1, on the reverse strand, counting down.
AATACCAGCAATGTGTTTTTGCAAAAACACATTGCTGGTATTACTATTTTATCTAAATCAAAATGTATTGGATAACTTACCAACAAGAAAAATACAAAGGCTTGTGTAGAAAACAACTTTCCACAGGAACGTCATATCTAGATAAAGGGTGGGTATTTATTATTAGTCACTTAATTGTATATTTATGGACATATTGTATCGTACACTTACCGAACTAGACTTAACAAGGAAAAAATATCTGAGTATATTCTGTGGTCATTACGCTCACTCGCTCTTATTTGATTGATAGTTGCCCAAAGCTAGAGGCAGTTATAGAAGTATGTCAGAACGAATGACACAGTTGCCCGGTGAAAATTGTAGATCAAAAACGCCTTGACACGTCCTACCAATGGAGTTAGTGTAAAAGTACTTTGAATGTGATACGGCCTGTTCACTAATTGGTGATGATTCACTTCAAACTCCGCCACTATCTGCCAGCTGTTCTCGGTCCACGATCTTGGACTCCTTCTTGAAACACAAATCGACAAGGTTATCCGCAAAATAAAATAGGGTGGATATAGCATGGATACGATTAAAGTAGCGCGAAAAAATAATGGTAGGTTTGAAAAAGGGTTCTGACTCTCCATCCAGGTTGGAAAACATTGAAAAATCCAAATTAAGGGAAAAAGCTAACTAAACAAATTAGAATACCATTACATGGAATACGGAAAATAATGCGAGAAAAGCTAAAACAAAAGCGTGATAGAGAAGAATTAATCCAGGTGATCTACACAGCACAACAGTGAAGCAAGGTCTTAAAACTCGATCATCGTACAGCATTAGATCGAATTCGAAACTATTGCTCCAGAAGACCACCCTGAAAACATTACCGACATTTGGTGATCCCTCATTTGGTTGTGGAGCACCTAACCAATGGAATGAACTACCATCACACATCCAACAAGCTGACTCTCTGGAAAGTTTTAAAAATCTTTTAAAGAGATCTTTTAATGAAGCTTTTTATAATAGTTATTGCTGGAATCCTGTGATCTTATTAAACTGCTAGTTTATTTATATCGACGGTATATTTTTAAGCAATCAGCAGTAGATACATTTTATTGTCTATACTAAATATGGCCAAACATCTAGATCAAAACGTTCCAAGTGATAGGTAAATTCTTATATAAATATTTTAACTATAAGTTTTGCGCATGTGAGCATATATAAATGTAACGTGCGCATTATACATTTAAATTATTATTATTATTGTTATTATTATTGCAGTGTACACGTTTATATGCTTGCATAGTATTAATAACAAATAGGGCACGAATGCGTAGCTTATGGTTATGGTTGGAAACTCTTAAAACTTAACTTTAAAGCTATCATTTAAACCTAATTAACATTAAAGAATTAAGACCTAAAATATGCTATTTACAATATATAAAACCTTTCAAATCTAAGTATCCGTTCTAGATGCTAAAAAAGGTCCATTGTTCTCAAACAAATTCTATATTTTAAAGTGAAGACATAAGACATAATGTGGCGATTTAACTCTATCGTTAAATTAATATCTATTTAATCATTTGTATATCTGAAGTTCTGATATTACTTTAAATGTTCGTGCGATGTTAAGTGAGCTTAAAATAACAGCCTTCTCCATTCTGTTTATTACATCTTTTGTTTTTGGACCTATCAGTTTCTTTAAGGTGCTCACCATATTTTTTGAACAGCCTCCCAAAACATCTACGATAATGTTGTATTATTCAATTCTGTAGTTCTTGTATTCCTGTTTTAATTCCCATCAAAGGGGGCCATACTTTTGTAACCTCTGTTCAGCTTTTTCTCGCGGTTATTCACCCAAGGGCAGCTCATTTCCAACATCAGAACAACTTTCCGTTAACGGTGAATCACTCTTGCATCTACTCGATTAGCTCGTACTTCTTGGTGGTCTGCATAAACAAGAACATCCCAATAGGCTTCCACACTGTTGTTTGTGCTCTCATACTTTGGTTTTGGCGTAGTTTTAGAATAGCATTCTGGAACTTCCTATTATTATTGTTATTATTATTATTATTTTTCCGTATGATCGTACAAGCACGAGACTAATAATAACTTTAACAAAAACGACTAATTCTATTACAGAATCATCCTCAGAGACATGTAAATATTTTTCAATATTTGTCTAACACTGTTATTGAGACAACG
>JAOBAZ010189096.1:0-10319 GCA_026546875.1 Pteroeides caledonicum | reverse complement strand
TATAATAGGCATATGTGTGAACAAGTATGTGTTCACATATGTGTGTCTGTGTGTACATTTGTACCTTTAGTGTGTGTTTGTTTATTAGAGGTGTGTTTCGGATGGGATTGCGGTGAGCGATCCGAATCCATTTTGTTCCGAAAAATTGAATCAGAGCCGTTCCGACGTCAAAATAATAACAACTGAATTTCTCTGCTTTTTTATGCAGGCGATGATACATTATATCCATGTCCTGCTGGAAGTTATTGTGAACCAGGAAATAATGACCCTAAGCCATGTCCAACTGCTACTTACCGAGACCAAGAAAATGGTCAAAATATTACAGATTGTTTTCCATGTCGCGCTGGTTACTTCTGTAACTTAACTGGTATGGGTGGTCTCAGTGGTTATGAGTGTCCTGTTGGATATTATTGCCTTGAAGGTCAACATCCTATATTCTGTCCTGCTGGCCGTTTGCGTAAAAGTGTTGGTGCTAAAAATGCATCAGATTGCTTTCTTTGCCCAAAAAGTTACTATTGTCCAGCTGGAAAACCAAACGTGAATGGTATTCCTTGCAAGGCAGGGCGATACTGTCAGCTTGGTTCTTCACTTGAATCATTGTGTCCAGGAGGTTATTATTGTCCTGCAATGACCAGCGACCCACTCATTTGTCCAGGTTGGTGCGGATTGTTTTCTAGTTGATTGTAGTCAAATGTATACCATTGTATGTCTTTCACTGAAATACTTATGACAAGGTTTATGCTACTACTTGAAACCTTCGAAAACTCTTTTTTGCGTTTTAAATACATTTTGAGCCTACAGTATCTTCTGTGTAATTTAAAGAAGTCCAAATTCCAACTAAACACCTCTAAATGGGGTGAAATAAAAATCTATATGTATTAAATTTGTTTTAACTGTATCCTTCATTTGCGATTTACTTTCAAAGTTTAGTTGGAGGTTACCATCTTGGTTTTTGATGACGTAACTTGGTTGCTTGACTAGTTGATAACCACCAATTTATTTTTTATAGTTAGTAAAATATGACCATAGTACTTGTCATTGATCAGTCATTACTTAGTGAATCTTAGAATGATGAAAATGGTACAATTGATGGACGAAAACTATTGAGGAATATGTCAAGCAACCAAGTTACGTTATATAAAAAAATCAAGATGGCGGTATCCATGGATTTAGAGGCTCAACTTTGAAAACGAAGAAAAAAAAATTCAAATGAATAATGTGTTTAAAACAAACAATGCATATTATCTTTATTTAATTTAGATGTATTTAGTTGATATTGGTTTTCAAAGTGCGAGTGTTTTAGAACTGATAAAATGCGACCTGCGAGTGTTTTATGATTTCAAATACACTGACTGCAGTGATGTTTTTTATTATAAAGAATGTTTATTAGAAGATTTGATATAAAGAATACTAATTACTCATGGGTTATTTAAATTGTCTATGCCCCGACATTTTATAAGTAACTCGTTGATGCTGCAATAAAAGAATTCAGGGCGTAGGCACTTGAAAAGGCTGAATTGTGAATGAATTGTGAATGAACGTTTGCTGTTTGTTAAAAGCTACCAAAGCCATACCTGAATGAGCTTGACTTACTCTTTGAACATTTACTTCTTTAAAAACTCCTTGATAATTCTTTGAATTTCTCTGTTGAGCTTAGTTGAGGCTAAAATATTAAAAGCACGAAACTCAGTACTGATCACAGTATAATAAGAATAATGATATTTAATCAGGAAACTTCACATATAGTTTTCAAAAAGGATCTGAAATAGAATATAGAAGAATAAGATAGCTAAGTATATGCTAAAAACTAAGAATATTGTGGTATCTAGTATCTATGTCAAGACTGTTCCACTCGTACATAACGTGATAGCACATTCTCTGCTTACCCCAAATGTAAGATGTCTCAGCTTATCTTAATTTATTTTTCGTGTTGGAACCATGTGCATTTCTTACTGTTAATAAGTTTAGTGAGTGATATATATATATATATATATGACCATTTACACACTTATATGCAAAAGGCAAAAAAGAAATTTATTGTAAAATCTTCGTTCTAGTGGGATCCAGTTTAAATGTCAGCAAGTGCTTCTGGGGCGGTTGAATACAATGGTTTATCCAGTATAATTTTAGCGGCTTTAAATCAAATATCAACAAGTAATATTGTTTTTGTCATACTGTCATACTGTATTCACGTGTAATCAAAAAACGGGAGAACTAAACCATTAAAAATAGAAATGGTGCTTCAAAAGATAATAGGGGCTTATTTGTTCGTAAGAGCCCAAGCATTTGATTAATTTCGGAGGCTAAATATTGATTTGACCCGGTAAGATCGCTTGATAAAAGCACTTCTAAATATTTAAAACTATTTACGTTATTAATTTTATAATTAAAAATAGATACAGATAATGTCATATTTCTGAGATTGCAGTTGCTGCCAATTAGTATAGCCAACATTCCGTTTTGTTTAAAGTTTAAAGTCAACTTGTTATCATTTAACCATTTGGCAACAACTAAAAGATCTTCATTCAGTTCTTGCATATTTGAGTTAAAACAGTAAATTACTGCATCCTCAGCATACAATATCATTTTTGAGCTAACGAACGTAGTTTATAAATACTAAATGATAGCGGTCCCGAAATACCACCTTACGGCATGACAGTGTCCCAATGCAGTATTTTGGAAACATATTGTTTCCTACTGTTGATATATGACTGAAACCACTGGAAAGTAAATGGAGTTATACCAAGCTTTGACATTTTGTCAAGTAATGTGTAAATAGCTTATTTAAATTCAAATAGTCATAAAAGTATACAGCTCTTTCCAAAATTTAATTAATGGTGGGCAATATTAAAATTGGCGTCAATTGGCCGGATCAGTTCTCTCTCACGTTTTAAAAAGAGCTTAAACTTCTCAGTATTTCTATATTTCAGGAAGTCTGTTTGATTGAATTGACCGGTTTAACAATTTAGTAATTGAGAGACATATGGAGTAAGCAGCACATTTCAACAACTTGCACTGATTTTATCTAAGCCAACAGCTTTTAGTATGTTTTATTAAAGCTACTGAAACCAAAAATAGAAATACGCGTTCGTTTCAAACATAGCGTGCGCTGAACTTGCTTTTTTGTTTAAATTAAAAAAAAAACTATGAAACACTTTAATAACTTCTTTTACAATTTCCCCATATCTTTCTTTTCTTGATTTATTATTTCAAAGTTTTAGGCCTCGAGTCCACCATATGGGATTCTAATTTTTTCTCTTTAGAACTAGAAGTCTATATGAATCAGTATTTTGATGGTTTGATATCCTTTTTAACACGCTATCAATATCTTAAACATGTTTTGCTTCAAATCTGCTTACCCCCGTATCAACCCGGGTAAAGTGTCTAAAACTGTTTGTTCTTGTAAGCATGTTTGAAGTAACAGATCTTTAAGATATTCGTGGCCTGTTGAAAAGAGAATGTCTTCAAACTATCAAGTTTCTGCTTCATGTGCACAATGGATAAAAATTGGCGTGACCCAAATTTTGACGTCATATGTGATTTTGCCTGCATTATTTTAACAATCCAAGATAAAGGACCTAAGGTCATGGTGCACAAATTTTGAAGTGAAATATCTCGAAATCAAAGAAAGATATTACAAAACTTATAAAATAAATTATGAAATGGTTTTATATATTCTTACGAATACAGATAGTAAAGATCTATTTATAGATCTTTTTCATTTGCTTTATTTTTATTAATTTTTTTTTGTAGCTGGCTACTATTGTCCGCCTAATTCTTCTGAACCAATTGTTTGTGAATACCCTTACTTTTGTCCTGAAAAATCTGACCGTCCATTACTTTGTCCTCTTGGTTATTACTCGAAAGGTACCTCGGGGAACCGAACCTCATCCAGCCATATCTGTTCCAAGTGTGCTGGAGGTTACTACGGTAATCACCCTATGCGCCTTAACTGTAGTGTATGTCCATCTGGGTATTATTGCCCGACCGGTTCTATTGGTCCCCACGAAAATCCATGTCCCCAAGGATATTATTGTCCTGAACGTTCAGCTGATAAAAATCCTTGTCCACCTGGTATGTACGGCAACAGAACTCTTGCAGTCAGTGCGTCTAATTGTTATCCATGTCCTGAGAAAACATTTAATAACCGCGAGGGACAGTTGGCGTGTCGTCCGTGCGGAAGCAGTGCAATCTCTAGTCGTGGATCTCCAAAATGTGAATGTATGGGAAAGTATAGATCATTCCAGGTTTCTGACGGCTCTTGTGAATGCTTAGCAGGCTATATATTCTATGATGAAGTCAACAAAGAAAAAGCCGATGGAAACAGTGGTTTATCATGTCAACCTAAGGTATAACAAATGTTGGTCTGTTGAGAATTTCAGAGAAAAGAGATTTATAAATCAAGATTATGTGAAAACGTCATGTTGTATCCCATATTGCAAACCAACAATTTACTGACTTGTATATCTGTAATCGAGTGACAATATAAATACTGTGATAAAAAATATTTTTGGATCGGCGCTAGTACAAATATATTGTCGTCGGACAGTGTGTGTGTACTTAGTTGCGTGTTAACAATTAGTATCTGATATGACGTAGTAAGGGTTAAAATGGCTAAATAAGAAATCTAATATTGTGGCTTTTGTCGTGCTCAAAATATCAAAACCTACTTTATCGCAGGTTTGTTGTACTGTGTTCGTTTTGAAAAAAAATCGAGTGAAAATTTGCAGCACATAAATTAAGACCAGCTTCGAAGGACAAACAAAGCTCTTATGATCCAATTTGAAAAACGAAACGATTTTCCGATTTTCTAAGATCACAGTAAAGTAAGATTATGTTTGTAAAAAGTAAAGCGTAATGCACACATGTTAATTTAAGTTATTGTGTCGCTAATATAGTTTGTTGTTAATAAATTAAGCCACCCCGAAGTATCAACATCGAGTTAACGTTTATCAGTTTAAACTCCATCTATTTTACAGTTGTGTATTTTGTGGTTGATTGAATTCCATTTGAAAATTTTACCTTGATTATTTTAATTGAATTACATGTAATGCGCAAATACATGTACATTGCTTTTACACCGAAGTTTTATACCGGTGTGCTGATGTTTTCGTTTCTTAAATAAGTAAGAGAACATTTGTTGAAGAAGTCTGTTTTAGAAGAAGTCTGTTTTGGGTATGATATACACAGATTTTGTGCGTTTATCTTTAGTTTCAACCTTTGCCTCATTTTCGGCCTTCAGCTTTGGTTAGCAACACAAACTTTGGGCTTGATAATTTTATATATATTTTATATATCATTTACAAGTTCAGACGTCTATTTCCGAAGGTATATGGGCGTTTAAAGGTGGAATTTTGGGGCGAAAGTGTCGCAAAGGCGAATTCTGAATACTAGGAACATGTTTTCAGAAGGAACTGTCTATAATTTACATAGCGCATTCTGTTTGGGAAGCAAAAGAGAAAGTATTTTTCAAAAGATACGTTGAATATGTCCAAATGTAAACGATATGACCACCTTACATACAAATCCAATGTTTGTACGTAAGGTGAGTCTTCAGCATCTAATCATTCGTGTGTCAATTATCAGACGCCACTTTTCGCGACACAACGCCAAATTTCCATTATTCCACTACCCTTACACCTTTGAAAATAGAAGTCTGAGCCAAAATCTAATCTATAACTTTTTACTTAACTTTCTGAGCTCTATCCAAGTCAATACAAAAATATCACTTTGGGAAAATGCCTTGATTGTCAGCTAATCATAATTCTGTGCATAACTTTTTCCTATACGTATTGTACAATATGTTTGCAATATTTCAGTCTTAAAATGCTATTGGCATTTTCCTTACTTAGGTAGACGAACGCTGCAGTAATGGTAAAGTACGACTGGCTTATAATAGAGAATGCGTTGATCCACAGCAGTTACCAGCAGATTTTTGCAAAATTTCTTGTGGTGTTTCTGGTGACAATGGTTTTGACGTCGAACTTGGTCGTTGTCGCTGCAAATATGAAGTAATTAGTGATATTTGTGACCTCAACTGTCAGGCTTCTAAACCTCAGCTTGTGTTACAACGTAACACTACAACACGTGTTCTGCAACTTATTACGAAAGACAGTAATGGTACAGTTGAAAAGGTTGATGAACTTGACATAGATTATGGTTTTGCTGATTATGATTATGACCCTCATCACAGTGAAATAGTTGAAGTGCACTCAACTGGTATGAGTGGTTATTTAGTTACCAATTCTTCACAATCACCACTACAGTCACCACTTCTTCCATCGACTCCGTCACCCCGTCGTCGTCGTCGAGCTGTTTCAAACACAACCACTAACAACACCGTTGCATCAAATGTCAATGGAATCAATGATATTCTAATACCTAACCCTTTTATATGTCTTGAAATAGGAAGTTCTATCCTCTTTAAGATAGAACTAAACGAGCAAAACAGATCACTAAGTCACTACCCGAGATACAATAAAGACCATCTTTTTAATCAAAACGACAGATTTGACTACGGGAACTTCCGTTTGTTACAGAGTTTAATTGAAGATACAAACAAGACAGTGCCATTGTTTGCTAATGTTTTTGCGGAAGCAGGAGTTTTCGTATTTTACGACAATGCTGAGCCCACCCGAGAGATTATTGTAAAAGTAGCGAAACAAGGCGAAAAATGTGGCAAACAACTAAATAACGAACTGTTACCTTCAAGTATCACTGAATTGACCAGCCATGGTGTTGCGAAATCAGAGGTAAGATAAAAACTGGTTTGTTTGTACTTTTAATTTTACTACAATTGTAAAAATAATAAATTGTATGTTTTCATTATTTTGTAAATCCATTTCCAAATATTGTGTAATTTATATGTTTAATATAAAGTTTTATATTTCAGAAAACCGCGGCATAATGAACCATTTTTTTACTTATTCAACTACAACCACCACAATGCTTTGCCAACATTTCCTGGGAATTAGATTGTGAATGCCCACAATGCACTGTGGTAGTTGTGGTCAAATATGTGAAGATACGTCATTATGCATATGGCCGATATGCATGTTATGTTCTCGATGTGGAAGTAGTTGTAGGAAAAATTCGTTTGTGGCCAGATCATGTACAATTTGTAGTTAAAGGCAATTAATTTTATTGTTTTTATTAACAAGATATTTAAGTTTAAAAAATTGCCTTGTCTGCCATCTTGGATTTAATTTTAACCTCATTTAGCAAGGGTAAACAAACTGAAACCTCCCTGTAAGCAACATATTTCCAGTGAAAAATATTTTAGCTGTTCAACATTTGCATAATATTGATGTAGTGGTAAAGTAATCATATTTTACTCCCAAAAATTTCAGTGGTTTCAGGATGAAACTTTTGCTTTGCCAATTTGTATTTGTTACCCTGCCAATGACGTAACATGCATATCCGTAAATATCCAAGATGGCGGCATAGGATAATCTTCAAGTGAGAATATCTTGATAACCAAACAAGATACCTGAAATCTATAAAAAGCCATTCATCATGATTTTAAGAGTTCTTTCAACTGAGGAAAACATAAAATCCGTTGTCGATCCCCTTTATATAATGAGAACACTTTTTTGTTGCCATTATTCTTAAAAGAAAGAACTGTTAAAACGTTTTAACAACTGCTGCTAAAGTTTTGTAATATCTCTTAGACACTTACAATTAAATTTTACTTAGTCCGCCATTTTGAAATAATTTTAAAGTTTATTAACTTATTGGGTAAACGTTGTAAACGTCTGTTTTTGTAACATAGTTTCAAAAAAAGTTGTTTAATACTTGCCCATCAATTTTATCTTTAAAATAAAAACCCCACACTTGACGTCATTGTTTTATATCCGGCAAAATCCAAAATGGCTGCCGCCATTAAGATTTACGAGACTTTGAAGTGAAATATCTCGAGAAGAAAAAGAGATACTACAAAACTTTAAAAGGAGTTATTAAATATTTTTCAAAGTTCTTTATTTCAAGGCAGTAGAAATTTTTGCGATTGTCCTTCAAATGTGGGATTTGTTAAAGTGCATATGAACCGAAAACTTTTATTGTCTCATTCAAAAGATTCTTGAAAATTGTAAGGTAACTTCTTTTACAGATTTTCTTTACCATGTTTTGTTCTTCAAATAACAGTTGCCTTTTGTTGCTCTGCAACCATGTGACGTCACACAATGCATAATGAGTAACCATTCAATATAAAATATCCTTGCCATTACTGAATAACATCATTTAAACGTCTGCACGTCCTGTTTTTTATACGCAATACGTTACACAAAAATCATTAGAAGTGACTGTGCTCGCTAAAAACAAACTTATGGTGAAGTATGTGATATCTCATGATGCAATATGTGACGTCACATGGTTTCACAGCACAAAAAAGAAGCTTAATTATTTCAAAAACGAAACACGGTAAAGAAAATCTGTAAAAGAAGTTACATTACAATTTTCAATAATCTTTTAAATGAGACAATAACATTTTTCGGCTCATATGCACTTTAAAAACGCATCTCTGGGTTTGTTTTCAAAAACAACAAATACCAGAACTTTAGACAAAATTGTAGCGACATCATAATGTTGGGTACAAGAATTTTTAATTTCTATTTTTTTTACTATCAACTGGTATTTTTTTGTTATTTTAGCCCGAAAATCTGGCTCCTAACTGGCCAATTATTTATGGTTTGACCGCATTTATGTTAATTTGCGTCATCATGTTGTTAATTGCGACTATTATTTGGAGACCTAGGAATTTCGGACGTTATACCTTTAGAGCAGTGCGTCCAAAATACAAAAGTTTAGGAGCGCCTATACCTGTTGTTCCAATCTCTGGTATCGATGATATTCCTGAAGAGCTAGGTCCCCGAGGTGTGGCTGAGGGTGCTCCGGCTTATCAAACTGAAAGTGTCAAATTTGAACTTGAGAATTTCAACGTGCGCACGCTGTATGACAAACTTGAGGACCAAACACTTCACGTGACGTCTCAGCTGGCTCGTCACCAGGCCGACCTGAGAGGTTTTTACGAACGTATAAGTCAGCAAGCTGAAAATCTAAAACAAATGTTAACCAATATGGATGTGTCGGCATTGATTCAGGCGACAAAAGAAGCGGCGAGATCAAACGAGGGTAATGCTAAGGAAGACACGCAAAACGTTAAGAGTAAAGAAGTAATTTATGGCAGTGGAAACAGAGAGGAAGAGTTAATGAAAACGTTGCAATCACTAATTGACAAACTAGAAAGTGGATATTGGTTTCATGGTGGTCAAGGTCAAGGTACAGAATTATTTTCTATTTTATTAAAAATATTTTAATAAATATAAGTTTAAAAATATGAATGAGGCCAAAAGTAATCTTCTTAACCAACCCTGCTGCATAACTCTTAGTAATTTATTACATTTGGTTGTATGTTGGTTGTCTCCCTTTGGTTGTGAATTTTATTTATTTATTCTTGTGAGTAATATTACACAAGGGTAATAAATCAGTCTGTTTTCACATTGTTCAAACAATTACGTAATATTTCAAATCCGACTATGAGGACTGGACCAGATTTCAAGTCCGTGCAGTTGGATCAAAATGCAAGAACTTGAAATATGGTCCAGTCCGAATTGGAGGATTTGGAATAACATCGCAAACGAGTAAGTTCTGGACTGAATTAATTTTGATCGAGTCCTAGAACTGGATCAAAATTTTGATCTAGTCGTAGAACTTTTTGGCAGGTATCCAGTACCATCATGTGACTGAAACAAAGCAGTGTGATTGGTTAATTTGTTTATGAATTATTAATGAATTTTTGATTGTAAGATAACGCAAGATTTAAAACCAGTGCGTGTCGTTATTTTTGTTGTTATTAATATGAATATTAATATGAATGTGAATGTGAATAGGAATAGGAATAGGAATAGGAATAGGAATATGTATAGGTATGGGTATAGGTATAGGTGTAGGTATAGGTATAGGTATAGGTATAGGTATAGGCATATGAGCATGTGTATGAGCATGTGTATGAGAATGAGTATGAGTATGGATATGGATATGAATATGAATTTGAATATGAATTTGAATATGAGTATGACTATGACTATGACTATGAATATGAATATGAATATGAATATGAATATGAATATGAATATGAATATGAATATGAATAGGTATAGGTATAGGTATAGGTATTTTTCAATATTTGTCTAACACTGTTATTGAGACAACGAAAAATCGTTGCCTCGATGTGCATGAGTATGTGTATGAGTATGAGTATGAGTATGAGTATGAGTATGAGTATGAGTATGAGTATGAGTATGAGTATGAGTATGAGTATG
>JAOBAZ010188874.1:0-10321 GCA_026546875.1 Pteroeides caledonicum | reverse complement strand
AAAACAAAATTTCTTTTGGGTGTTTAAATATGGCGGCCAGCGAAAACTAATCAGTAGATATTTCTGCTCGTGTAAATCGTTTCCGGACTTAAATATCTCATAAAATATTTAAAATGCCACGTTCTTTGTTGAAACTAATCTTTCATTAGGTCAACAACTTCTGGAAGCACAAACCAAACAAAAATATATCTCCGTCCTGAAGTTATCTAAGACGCCGTCCTAGATTAACCGGAAAGGCACACGCCACATACCACGCCATTTTTGCCGTCGCGTTGTTCTGGCGTCGTGCAGACTAAATCACTCTTAGTGTCACAATGATATGGGCAACCCTGTGTTTTGGGCATCCCCTTGTTCAGATCCCTAATGGTGTGAGCGTCCCCTAAACACTAAAATGATTTGCGCGAACGTAGGGATATCCACACATTTATTGACTGTACAGTATGTGAGCATTTACAAACACTGCGGTTTTTCCGTATTATAAACTGTAACTTAGATACCACGATCAACCTTAAACGGCAGGAGAAAACTTTTATTTTTCCACACCGTGGAAACCGTGGTATTCTTTGTTTTGATCATAGTGAGTCACTGAGTGTTTTATATACTGTAGTATCTCTTTTATGATTAAGATTAAGCGAGGATTGAGGTGGATTGTAAATGCTATGATCTTGATTAATTGTTGCAGACATTCAATTTCTGTCAATCTTAGTTGTGTGGTTTAAGTTTAAAGTCGTTTAATATGACTCGAATACTTTAAGAGAATCCATATTTACATTTATTTTCAAATGTACAGTTTGGACATTAAATAAAAGACATTTTTGATGGAAAATGGGTGACATTACCCAGTTAACTTACTGTTCATTGATTTTGTCGTATTTATGTATACTGTTTGGCAGTTTCCGGTTAAATATCACAAAAACAACAACAACACACAAAATACAGTTGTTGTGGACACCAGAGCAGATATTTAAATATACGTAAATATAAAATAAATTCTACAGTATATAAAACACTTAGTGACTCACCATGATCTAAAACACTGAATGACACGATGTGGCACAATAAAACTAAAAGTTTTCTCCCGCCGTTCAACATTGCTAAAGGCGTGCATTGATCGTGGCACTCAAGTTCAGTTTATGGTACCGAAAAAAAATACAGTGTAAATGCTCACATCTTGTACAGTCAATAAATTTGTAGATATTTGGCCTTTTTCCGTACGTTCTCCCAAACCACTTTAATGTTTAGGCGATGCTTATATCACTAGGGATGTTGTCACGGGGATGCCCAAAACACGGTATAATTGAGGGGATGCTCATATCACTAGGGATCTGTGCACGGGGATGCTCAAAACACGGGATGCCCATATCACTGTGACACACGGTAGTGGAAAAATCCCGACTTCCTCGTATTATTTAACGTTTGATTTGAATATGAAACGAAAATTCTTGTGTTGTCTGAAAGATCTCTTAAAATGGTTTTGTAATTATTTCACATTTTTCCGTTTACTTCCTTCCTTGTTGAGATATTTGCACGGTTTTTATTTTACACATTGGTGTGACGTAATGAGGTAACACAATACATTTAACATACTAAAATTTAGCATACTGGAACGGCTTTGAAAAATCTTATCTGTTTTACTAGCATCAACATGTTGGCACACAAGCTTTCAAAAGATTAAACTTGGTGAAAACGGAGACATCCAACTTTCTGTGTCAACTCATTATGCAGGAATGTGTGACATAAAAACCATGCACGTCGTTAACAGATTGAAATATCTCAACTACGAAGGAAGTAAACGAAAAACTGTAAAACAACTTACAAAACCATTTTGAGATCTTTCAGATAACACTAATAATTTTCGTTTCATATACACAACCTGGAATCTTCTTCATAGACGAAGCAAGAGGACCTTAATATAAGGCAAGGCAGGTTGTTCCATGAGTTTACTGTACGAGGAAAGAAGGAGTATCTAAAATAATTGTGCTTATGTTTTAAATTAACTTTTAAGTTTTATGGACTAAAATTACGAGTTAAATGTTGTTTGGGATAAAAAAAGTTGTTAGAATCAATATGTAAGATTCCAGACCACTGGGACTGTAGTAATCATTAAATTGCCCCCCAGTAATTTTGGGGGGCCTCGTCAAATCCTGTTCCTCGCAGCGGGTCGAACAAAAATCAAAAACGTCCTGCGACATTTCACTTTTTCTTTAAACAAATTTGAATTTTTTGTTCAGGCTCTGAAATCTGTTTACATTCTTACTGGTCCCAACAAACGAGTTAAACATTTTCCAATGCTCTGTTTAGGATTGTTGTCCGCTGGAGAGATTTGTTTTTGAAATCGGCATTCCTGACGGAGACAATTCATTGAGGTATAATTTTCCACATCCAAGGTGAGAGAGGGGATTCGCGAATTAGAGTTTAATTTTGAGTTATTTTGCTGTTTTGCTCTTATTCTTTTCCTTTCTTAGTACCCACATTTTTCACTTGGTAGTACTGGTTGTACTGTAGGTTTCAGACTCCTTTATAAAGACTGATGGAATAGTGAGGTTTTCAAAGCATTAGTTGTCTCGTTGTTTTCTATTCCTTTGCGTGCCTGTTGCAAAGACATTGAAGGAAAAAGTGAACTAGAGAGCAACAATGGAGCGAGAGTGTAGAAGAGAGAAATAATAGTGAGGTTATATATAACTGAGTTATAGAGGCCTGCCATAAAAAGGACGGAACAAGAGGTGACGGAGGAAACGGAGGAAAAGAAATTAACAGATGGATAAAAATGTGCGGAAACAATGATACAAAAACGGGAAACAATAACGTTTTACACGGTTACTATTAATAGTACAAAATGCAGACAAACAAACCTAAATAGACTTTCAAATTAATGCAAATGAACCGTTTTCTATTGTTAAGCCTGCATTGAATTGGCCGGCCTCTATGACCTGTGTCAATTGCTATATACGCTATTTTTGAATGTTGCGAAATTTAATTTGAAATGCTTAACTTAAAGTGACACTCGAAGTTCAACCGGAACTCAAATCTTGACTTGGTGTTTCGGGATTCTTAGTTGCGCACGCACCATAACCTTTCATTTCTGATTTTTTTTGAATCAATTGCCGCTAACCGAACAATCAAAATACCATAATAAATCAATGACATTGCTCGTTTTTGTGTTTAGCTTACAGAGACCCTGTAAGATGCATAGCATTTGTTTTTTGCATGTAGTGGTGGAAATATTCGTAAACCATAGGGTGAAGGTGTCTAAGCAATTTCCCCGCCTAAAATGTAAAGTACTTCTACCGTACCACAATTTGACTTTTTTATTGTACCTGCTGGCTAAATGTAATCATGAACATATTTCTCTACTTTATACATTACGTCGCTAACCGAATTACAAGGTGTCATTCGTTAGCAAGCATTTGAAGTGCCTACGACCACCAAAATTGAAATGTTAATTTTTCCTTTTCGTTAAAATGTGTAGAACATGAAGTACGAAATGAATTAAGATATAGTTATGTGCTCACTTATTCGATGAATGTAAAGACATTGTGGAAATATATGGACGCTGTTATTTCTTTGACGAGGACAATCCAAAACTGTGGAAATCTGCTTGCTCAAAAATGCTACGGAATTGATTGTCCAGTCCTATTCGCTGCTCTAGTTAGGTTTATCCTCCAATTTTCGTTTTTGTTAATTTTTTAATAAATTTTAAATATATAACTCGAGGACGTGAAGGTCCTGAGTTTATAAAGAAATGTTTGAATGTCCTTGAATGCTAAATTGTTTTGATCCAAATTTTGTAAATTTTGTACATTGCTAAGTTTATTACCAGGAAGAACAGTGACACACTATATAGACATGGAATTGTTGTTCTCGGATTTAGAAATACAACATGATAATTTTTAGAAAATAATCATAAGGTAACTGTTCTTGTTCTTTGCTCTTTCATTGCTTTTGTTTTTCACTTCACTCTTTCTCTTCATTCTTTCTCTCGTTTATTCCTTCGTTCTTCGTGTCCGATATATCGCACACTGTCCTTTTCTAGGTTAAAGGAGAAAAAAGTTTTGATCAAATGGGTTTCTTGTAAAAATCGTTTGAAAAGAATCCCAGTTAGATCAAAAGATAAGTCCTGTTGTAGTATTAGTCCACTGCGTTTATCGTACAAATTTGGTAAACGAATATTCATTGAGCGAAATCCACATGCACCAATGTGCACCTTGCTATAACAGGGCTTGACTTTGTTTTATATTTTTTGTTTTTTATTCAGATCAAACGATAAATATCTTTTTCATGTTGAGTCAGCATTGCGGTCATTTTTGTTAAAGATTAGTGTTTGTGATGCCATGTTAAAATCTAATCCCTTGGGTAAGTTAGAGTATTGTAACGCAATATGTTTGAGTTGTAATTTTATTCCCGTAGTTATATTATATACATCATTTTTATTACTGTATGGTTGTTTTTTGAGAAATAGAAAACAAGTCCCGTGTGGGTTTGGTGTAATAATATATGCGGAAATGTTGGGAGAGTTGGCCAAATGTGTGTAATCAACCAGTTATTCTCTGTTTTAGAATGAAGGCAATAGACCACAATAAACAACTTTTTCAAAAGTTTATTATTAGTTTTGTTCCATACTTGTGCTTTAATCAGGGTGATAACAGGGGGCATAAAATCGATATGTCCCTAAGGACGATATTGCTATTATAAAAACATAAGTATTATTATAAAAGCACAAGTATGTGATAAACAGGTTATCATATTGGTGACGAGGTGATGCGAAATTTATTGCTCGAGAGACGTTATTAATATTGTCCTTCGTTCGCTGCGGTCATATCGCATATTATGTTATTATTATGTTAGCAAAATTGTCCCGAGTGACCAATAAATGGGCCTGGAGAGAGTTAGCTGGGAGAAAGGGATTAATGTTTGACAATGCTATACCGCATTAGGCAATGCATAGTTCGTTATTATAAAAAAATATGTAAAATTTGTTATCAAAACATTAGGTAAATTTTTATTAAAATTATGTAATGAATAAGAAAAATCGTTTGGCGTTTGCTAGAATACTACAATGTGTACAAAGGCACTTAAGTATAAACAATTGAAAATTGGCCGGTAGGTATGTTGGTGTTAAACAAAGTTTAGGAAGACTTTAGATATACCTTCATAGTTTAGGGCCTTCGGTTCAGGTGATTTTAATATTCAGTGTATTTGCCAAACATTTTTCTTTAAGGTTAAGCTGGTTGATAACAAGACACAACGTTTTGCGCACAAGAATATGTGACTAAAATTACACTTTGAATAATTAGAACTATTAGAGTACCACACGGTTTGACCCGCGCCCTACATTTAGTTGACATATTCCGTATTTTGTCCCCGTCAATTCAAAAAGTGTTTTTAGTAATCCACTTTTCCGCGCATGCCGTTTTGAGTTTGAATTCTATTAACAGCTACGCAGTAAAGAGAAATGTTGGTAAATAACTTCAATGCTCAACAAATGAGAAGGACCTAAACTATGCTGGTATACCAAACGTTTAGCTAAACTTTGTTAGATATCGACATAACACCCAGTTTTCCAGGAGTATACTTTTTTCTTATACACCACGACAGTGTTACGAAATATACTATAAAAAACGAGTGTGAGAATGAATTGAGAAATTAGTTTGTGCCTTGTTTTCCACCAAGAGCCTTGTTTCTTTGGTGAATAAAATTATGTGTTGTTAACCGAATTAAAAAGTAAGCTAACTGCCTGTTGGTAAAGAATTATCTTTTATTTCTTTTAGATTCTTGTTTTTCAATTTTGGTATACACCAAACAATCAGCCGTTTTAAATATGGAACAAGATCATAAACTTCAGGTTTTTACAAATTGTTTTTAGGATATTACATTTTTTAAGAATTATTCAGTAAGGCTGAGCGTGATATGAAGAATTATCGAGCCCGAAGTTTTTATTATAACCGAATATTGGACCCCGTGCTTCGTTGCAGAAGTAGGCACGTTTTCTTTCATGCATTGTGAGTGATCTGAGGTTATGAATTGCATAATAAGTTGCAGTTAAAAATGATGTATCGGTCGCTATTACAATATACAGTAAAATCATTGGAACGACTGCATGGGTCGTGTTTTAAATGTGGTACATAAATATTTGTCCTAGAGAATCTTGTTACGCTGACACAATTATATTAAAATCTGTGAAAAGTCCTTCTGCAACTATTAACTACGAGTACACTATCACAATGTTTTGTTATATAGTGTTTAAATCAATTCAAGAAGCTTATTTGTAAAATTTTAAATTAAAGACGTTCCCATGGGTGAATGTTGATCAAGGAGAAGAAGAAGTTCAGCAATCCTCGATTATTCCATTAAAATCAAGTTCGTCTTCGTTACTGAAGGTGTGTTATTAGTTATTTGAATGCGTTTTTATTTTATTTTCATTGGATGAAAACAATTCAGTTCGCACATTTTGGAGGAACATTCTAGCTTGGTGTATTGTAATGAATTTGGGGTTTATAGCAATGAGTTTTGCGTCTTAAAAGTGTGCAAACATAGTGGTAAAAACTTTTCCATGTAAGTTCGTGCGTACGTGTGTGTTTGTGTGTATGTGTATATGTGTGTGCGCGCGTGCCTGTGCATGTGCGTGTGCGTTTGCGTGTGCATGTGCGCGTGTATATCAAATCAGACTTTTATCTAATTTTATAGAATAAAGCAAATATACACTAAACTTAAACATTTGTTTAGATGCAGTTATTTGTAGAAGAATCTGCTGAGAAACCTCCTCACAAATAAAGGTTACCTAGGTTTTATGGTAGTGGTGATTTAAATAGTTACTTCTACACAAAGGATATTTTTGGATCTTAAAAACAATCCTGTTGAATTCATTAAGCATGTAAACACAAGACATTGTGTATGTAATGGTTAGAACAGTGGTGTGTTTCTATTTTGTATTTTGATGCTAAACTGCTTGTATGTTGGAGTTTAACTTCTATCATTTTTGATAGAATGGATACTCTTTGCGACAATACTCAATAGGTGACCTCAAATAAATTTTAATTGGTATTAAAATTTATTTGCTAAATTTTTCCTAGGTATTCATTTACCTATACAAAACACAGATACAGTTCTACAAAAAGTTAAGGTGTGATAAGTTACTAAAAGTACGAAATTGGATTTCCATTGGGTTGCTAGTATCAATGTAACGCGAAATTTATGCCCTGTGAAATAGTCAATCAACGTGAATAATTTTTCACTGTATAATGAAGGCTGACATTCTTTTCTTAAAGAATGTTTAAAGAAATCTGTACCACTCAATTACATTTCCATTTATTACGAATTTCCATGAAGTGGTTTGACAGTTTATAAAATAGTAATTTACAATGTAGTATTATAAAATACACAGCGGATTCGGAGTATTTACATAGCGCGCGTGTTTATTAAAAATGCAATCGTTTTCTCGTACTGTAAGATCTCAAAATGTTACAACGTCACCATTTTTGTCTGATCACGTTTTTAGCAAGTGGCACGAATTTGAAAACCGTGACGCATATCGTATGGTCAAAAGATACTGTTGATAATCAACCAAAAGTGCAACTCTCTGTCGCTTTTTTTAAAATTTATGTCTCCAGGTATTTTGCTTGGCGCACTGTCATCTGCACACGCCATTCTGGTCAGTAATCCCGCCCTTCCGCCCTTTACGCATTATTTTTTTCTATCTGCACACTGCACTTGTTTTTTGAAGGTCAATAGATTGAACGTAAAAGTGAAGACAAACATGCCATGGTTGTTGAATTCCAAGGTGATTTTAATACAATACAATAAAATTACCGTATCTGTTTATTGTTGGGCCCGCCAGATATTGCAGGTAGGACAAACGTGCCGCGCAAACTGTTCAGGATGGGGTAAACATTCTGAAATGCTCAGTAGAAAAAAGAGGACAAAGTTTTCAGTCAGTCTTCTCGTTGATTATTAACGGGGAGCAAAAAGACACCGGTCCTTTTGCTCCCCGTCAGATTACCTCACAATAACTAAAACCATTTTCCATTAGCTGAAGTTTATCATGCAGGAAAAGTGAAAATACAATTGGTGATTTTTTGTCGTTTTAGAAGTAACTTGAAGCAATGTATGTCTAACTTGTAAATGAAGTATTGCGTGGTCACAAAAACTTTATTTTTGTTTTATTTTGTACTTTCTGTTGACCTAATAGGGACCTTTAGCAAACACGACGGCAACGCGACGGCGACGGTGGTCGATATAATGAAGTTTATAAGGTGAAATAAAAGAAATAAATAATTTGAAGTTCCACGGGAGTTTGAGACGCCGTCTTCGGTCTGTTTTCAACGTTAAACTGAACATTTTCGGTCTTCTACGCAACGGCTACATCTCAAGCTTCGACAAGCAATAATTCAAAGCGGCTCAGCAAAACGTATTCTAACTATAAAGATCCTCCAATAAAACCTTCAAACTGTGTTAAACCTTATACAACGGATAATACACGGCAATTTTCTCTCGTTCATTACTTGAAGGAATTTGCTTTTGCCGTTGTCGCCGCGTCGCCGTCCTACATGCTAAAGGTCCCTAATGAAAGTGTCAATTTAACGACGACATGGATATAATATGATGCTTGCTACATATTTTAGCTTGACAACTTTACAGGTGGAAATACAATGCGCTGATCTGGTTTTGGAGGCCGCCATACTTGCTTTCTTAAGGCAAATTCCGTCTTGCTTAATTCTCGCTTTGTATCAGTTTTAACGCAGTTGCTGTCTAACAAAACCATACGCTACTGAAAACTAAACGTTCCAAAATACTTTTCAGGTATTTACGGCAATCACATTCAAGTTTCTTTAATTTTTCCTGGTCGAGCCAAAATGGCGGCCGGTTCATATAACGTTACACCTTGGAAATACGGATCTGAAGTTTTTTATAGATAATTTCTTACACGAATTGCTGCACATGACGAGCATAGATAAGACGGTGTTAGACCGTTCATACATTTAAAAACCATAATCGCATCATTTAATACCAACTTATCATGCTGGAAGCCTTTTGACGTTGGAGTTGTGTGCAAATTTCTTTTTATTGGTCACCACATAATAAGTTATTACAGTTAGACATTAAGTAACGCGACTCTAATTTCAAGATTTATTGAACGTAACTTAAAAGGTACTATTCATGACCCAACATTTCGACACTCCTGTCTAGTGTCTTCATCAGGGGTGAACTGCAACGAGTTTCCTTTTATACAGCCAGTTTTGGTTGACGTTATCGCCTATTTACTAAGTGTAAATAGGCTTCGGGTAGTAACCCGCCGTCATCCCCGATTTAACGCGTTCATTGTTTTGTTAATGTGCCAAGCTTCTAAACACCGCCTTTGAGGGTATCGCTGATTGGGGGTAACAATTTTAGAATTTTCCTGTTCTGGAAACGCTTTGTTGGCGATGTCTTTTCAACGGTATGCAGAGATTGAGTTGAATGCTTGTTGAATCATTTAAATTCAATCGAACCATCCATCCAATTCACTGTGGAACGTGAAAATTGTGGTACATTACCCTTCGTTGATTTGATTGTTCACAAGTTAAACAAAGAGAGCTCAAGCACTGTCTTTACCGAAAACCAACACACACACAGACAAGTACTTGTCATTTCACTCGCAACACCCAAATCGCTGGGTGATGCGAGCTTAAAATTTTAATAATCAAGCCATAAGTAATAACTGCGAACCATGGAAGCTCCCCCCAAATTTCAGACACGTGCTAAGTCTGCAACTTTGATAGCCTGCAAGATAAAGATATATTTTTCTGACAATTAACATCAAATTAGTCTATATCCTAAGGGTAATTGAATTTCACTTACCATAAATAGGTGTAGGCACATTAGGCGCCCTTCTGTAGTTAATAGTATGTATCTCGTTAGTTCTCGACTTAGAGCAACGCTTATAATAGATGCTTTAGCTCATTCTTTGAACACTTAACCCATGACTCACACCTCTAATTGCCGTTCTTTCACCCGTTCTTTCAAACTTGCAAAATAGACTGGACAAACTGTTCCAATTGGTTATCTAAGATGCTATGCTGGCATTCCACACTAATTTCCATCTAATCGTTCTCAGAGATAAAAAGCATTTTTGCAATTTTTGACAAGGAAAATTCCAAGCGTTGCAATCCTTTCAAATGTTCCTAACGGATTAACAACTTTTGCAGAACAAAAAGATAACGTTGCAATGAACTGCTAGGAACGACAGCAAAATGTTTCAGTGGCAGTGGCGTAGCCAGCCTGGCGATTTTGTCCCGCTATGTAAATTTCGAATTATTATAATTCATCATGTCTTTAGAAATTTATT
>JAOBAZ010188873.1:0-13489 GCA_026546875.1 Pteroeides caledonicum | reverse complement strand
AATTTCGGAGAACTATATTAGAACTGTTAGAATTTCGGAGAACTATATTAGAACTGTTAGAATTTCGAAAAACTATATTAAAATCATTGCCAATACCTTCTTTTCATTTGCATGTTTCTCACCATCTTCCTTATTTTTCAACTCCAGAGCTTTGAACATCTTCTCAAATTCCGACTTCTTTGATTTCTCGCCATCAAGTTGTGCTTGCAAAGCTTCAAGTGCTTTAGCAGCCTCAGTTCGCCCGGTTTTAGCAGAAGCAAGCTCTTTCTTTGTCACCTCAAGCTTATGCTCGCTGGTGGATTTTCCCTTGATAGCCTCTTGTAGTTGTTCACTAAGGCTTTTCTTAACGGCCTCCGAGCTTACAATCCTATCATTTGCCTCAGCGAGCTGCTTGATGAGGAGGCTCTCATTATCACTCTTAAAAGAAAACAGGCTGTTAAAGACGCACATCTTGTGGAGTACTGGTATGTGCACTAGAGTGCAGGCCAGGCCAGACCAGGCCATCATGGCAGGGGCTAGTAGGGGCTTTTTGGTCCTCCTAGTATTTGAAATTTACCAGAAATCATGGCAAACCTTGACATTTTTTGAAATTTTGTTAAAAATGGAGGTTTGTTTGAAAATGTCCAGGTATTTCCTAATGCTGTTTAAAGAGTTTATATATCTAGGGAAAATGTGCCACCCCCCCATTGTTTATTACCAGTTGTCACAATGCCCCAGTGTGCAGATATATTGTCATTGGACCACGTCTAATATTATATGTATATATATTGTACCGGTTGGTGACTTAAAGTGCTACTTCAGTATATTCATTTTCAACCATGCAATATTTTATTTGCTCACTGTGACACTTTACCAAGTCCTTCCCTCTAATTGGTCTAAGATATCAACAAGACTAGTTTAACTGTTATACCCTGTATGTGTAGTGGAATAGCTGATTGTTAGCTCAAATAGTATGAAAGTAAACAAGGTAAACGTTTTTTAAATGGTATGTATGCACTCCCCCGTACAGAATCTGTTTATGATTAAATCCAATAGAGTTGTCTCTTGTCATGCTCAATATATCAATATACATTTCATTGGAGGTGTGTCAGTGTTTTTCCATACTTGATCAAGCTGATCCACACAATAACACTAAAGTTATTGGTAACAACGTCTTTATATCAACAATCTCAATAATTTATTAGGTACAATGACATTCACCGAAGTATGACTTATTTGCATACAAAATACTAGATTACCATACCTAGTTGAAATATAGAGCATTTTCACATGACGTCATGGCGGCCATGTTGGTGTTTCAAAACAATGAAATAGCGGCCATGTTGGTGTCCTAAATTGATTCTTTGAGAATTCAGCTTTTTTGTTATTGAGAAATCTCCTATTGTTTTAGCAACCATGCATGGATGGTGGTCACATGTGTGAAAACACTCTATACCTGATCCAAACCCTAACTTTTATACCATATAAACTTCATATCGCACGGTGAATAAGCTTTACCAGTGCTGTTTACAATGTAGGCTCAAACAGAAAACTTAAATTTGGCCTCCACTATAAGTCATGCTTTACTGAATGTTGTTGTACCTAAGTTGTTACCAATAACTTTATTTGTTCAGATAACGTTAATTTTTTCCACACATGGGTACAAGCAGACATCAACATACCTTTGAACCATGATCATTCTCTAATGAAGAGATTCTTGTCTCTAACTCATCTTTCTCACTTTGTGTTCTGCGCATCACTTCCTTAGTTGTGGCCAGCTCCTCCTGTAACTGTCGCCAGTCTAATTGCTCATTGTTCTTCTTGCACTGCTCCAGAGCTGCGCGAAGGCTTTGGTTCTCCTGTGCATGGTTGTTGTGTGAGGCACTCATGCGCATTTGTAAAGCCTGGTTCTCTTTTTCCTAAAACAATAATAGTGTTGCATCTTGATTGACTGCAGAACAGAATGATACAGAATATATGACATCCACAGTAATTTTCGGACAACTCCAGATAGCCAAAAAGCTAACTACGGTAATTGAAGCCTGGAGTACAGAGAAATGGTCATCTTACCAGGGTTTGAATCTTCTGATTAGCAGCATTTTCTGCATTCTTATGTTTTATTTTTTCTTGATTCATTTCATCTCTTAAAAAAGATATTAACTTAAAGTTAATACCTACAGTATGTGTCAAAAACAACTTTAGAAAACTATCAAAAGCCCATAAAGAAATGTATGTGACAATTTTAGTCAAACCTGATTTCTTTTGTCTTGGTAACCAAACTATCAGCTCTAGCATGTTCTGAAACAAATACAAATTTTAGGCATCAAAGCACATACATACATGTATTTACCGGTACTGTATTGTTAATGCAGTGACACCCAAGAGCCTTTCCCTATGTTTTTTCTTGTCTTGGCCAAAGTTGGATGGGCCCATCATTGGCCATTTCATGTTTTTGGGACAGTGTTGTATTGTTCCAGATGTGCATTTTTTTATTGAGACAGTGTTATATTATGGCTGCGTGTGCTTGCAGATGTTAACCCATTTTTTTTCTTTTCTGACAAAAATATTAGGTAGTGAAAGCCAATACAACATGGTATAAATTCTCTTGGATAATACCAGTATAGTTGTCTGACAGTAGACGAAAGTAAATAATGAAGGTGGAATGGGTACATTGTGCCCTGAGTCAGGTGGTCACCTACCTATATGAACAGGCTTTGTGTTTGGTTGATTACAACAATGAATAACAATAAAACTATAGAAATTGATTTTCTAATGAATGAATGAAGGACAATGATCACTTATTCTGGTAAGCCAATCCCCAAACCTGTTCATATTAGGTAGGTACTTACTGGTCCAGTCCCATAACAGGTAATATATATCTCTACTGGGCTGCCTCTAACAGCCCTCTTTAGTCTTTTTACGTTGTCCTATACCAGATGATTTTACTTGTTAAATGAAGAGCTCCAAAAGGGAAGAGTTTAGTAAATATATGAAGCCTGGTAGGTACATAGTAAGCAGACTGGCTTACTGCCCTAAACTAGACAGGGTTTGACTTATTGATATGACTACACAGATGCTGTAAGAATTAAACGGGTCGTAAGCTGACTGGGTTACTGCCATGGACTAGAGGGTTTGACTTGATGATATGACTACACAGATACTGTAAGAATTAAATAGGTAGTAAGCTGACTGGGGAAATGCCTTAAGCTAGAGAGGGCAGGTTGTTGTTGATATGACTAGACAGATAAGGAAAAAGTATAAATACTTTCTCTGACCCTTTGGCCACAAGGCCACCCAAAATATCCACTTTGTTTTCTTACTCTTTTTCAATAAACCCATAACAACAAATTTTATATAGATGAAGGTAGACAACATTACCTTCATCTAATGCAGCCTCTTTCTCACTTAGTTGCTTCTTTAATATATCAATGGGATCAGGTTTGCCACCACTCTATAATTAACAAAGTACAAAACATATGCAGGTCATTGGTTTTCATTACTCTGCAGCTGTCAGCCCCAGTTGCCATATTCTATTTTACGATTTTTGACAAACATTGCAGCTGGTGATTTTCCTTATTGTAGTTTTGTTGGTGATTCTTGCTTACGGTAGAATTTCAAAACAGTGCTGCATACTTTCTACTGTTTATTTAATGGTTGTTTCACAATGTGTGTTGAGGAATTTAGGCCATTTAGCAACGTTCCACAAGTGTCAACAAATGTCACCAACATTACTCCCAAACACGTTTTTCATTTGTTTTACTGCCACAGAATGTCTGTGACTTCTGCCCTAACAAAACAATGTTTTTTGTTTCCCTGCAATATTCTGTGATAGTCACAAAGGGGTTTCGGTAGGCAGTTTCCATTTGCCTGAATGTGGCTGTAATGTTTACCAAGTGACAAAGGGGAAATTTATAGAGAAGACAAGCATGTTTCAAAAGAGAGGTCAGTCATCATTAACTAAATACAAAACTTGACACCTTATTACCTGCTTTTTGTTGCTAAGATATGAGGGATGACATTGTAACAAGAAACCCAATAGCTTGATTTTTAGCGACATTGCTGCAGCTAGCAAACTTACCCCATTAACCACAAAAATCAAAAACTAATTCCCTTCACACTGTTTAAAGGAGACATTTTTAGTCAAATCAATTATGGGTCAATGATTAATAATATACATATAAACTTTGTAGTCAGACTATGCTAAATAGCTTCAACTTTGTAGTTAACTTGTCTTCTCAACAAAATTTCCCCTTGAAGTTCTCCATAGTGAAAGCAACAAATTCTCCACATTTAAAAAGTTTTTTCAAAAACATTTTGCATTCCCAATAACATTATAATGACAATTATGTACATAGTTATAAAACATCACCAAAGCTTACCGTTTTCCACTGGTCAGCAGATTTTTGTTTATCCAAGAGTATATCAACCAACCTCTGAATTTCACTGTTGTTAAGATTAGAAATCCCTAAAGTTTCAGCAAGCACTTCAACATTTAATCCATCTAAAAACAAAGCAGTGCTTATCAAATTTTTTGCTACACATTTGCAAATTTAAAATCTTACTGGTTGTAACTGTAATAGTGTTGGCACCAATAAAATAATAAGACAATGACTGTCAAAACAGTAGGGTGCACTATTCAATCATATTTCAAGATACTACAAAGTCAAATCAAAACTGCAGGGAACATGGAGGTGGGGTGAGGGGGGTTGTCTGCACTCCCTCACTTTTTGAACTGCTTGGACAAAAAACGACCAGAAAATGTTATATTGCCGAGACAAACACTGAATAAAGTAATTATTCAAGTATATATAAGTCATAGTACAAAAATGTTTTTTTTTAATGTATATATTTCTATATTGGATTTTTATTAAATATCGCCCACACTTTTTCATTAAATCACCACAATCACATGTCTGCACTAAAGGATTTCAACTTTGAAATGGGGGAGTAAGGAGTTCTTGGTAATTATGTGTGTGTTTGCATAATGCCATTGTGAAATATCTACATATTTTCAAGCTCCCAACTATTTTCTGCAATGATTGCAGCCCAACAATGTCCAAACAGGTCGAATTATGTTTAAAGCTCTTGACCCTTAGACATATATAATCCCAATCTGAACACTACATAAACAATATGGCAAAAAAAGCAAGAACAAAGAAACAACAGTTAACAAAAGCAAAAAAATGGGCATTAAAGTGTTAACAGCAAAAGGAAGACTATGTGTGGAGTTAACCCTGTTACAACCAGACTTCTCACTTTGACAAATAACATTATCATTGCATAAAATATAAGACTTTGACACTAGATTAAAATACTTAAGCATTTACTCTGGTAAAAAAAGAAGCAATTGGCAGGTATAGTTTTATCTGTTTTAAGTTGAGTCACTTGACTTATTATACTCAGAGTATCATTAAAAATCCCTAGATATTTTTCTAATAATCTGGGTGGACTTGAGCAGAGCAGATGCTCAGCCAACTTATATACCAAACAATAGGTATTTTTAAAGAAAAACCTAGTTCCTTGGCACAAGTTCCAAGTTCTTTGTTATGGTAATACAGATACCCTGTAAGTTGAACATCTTTGCCCTTTTATCTTAACTATGTGTAAAGGTCAAGGGAATATGTTATTTTTAATACATATAGAAATGTTAGACAAAATCAAAATTGTGTTTTGGCTAACAACCAGCAGATATAACATATTGGTACAATATAATGTTTGACTGGAGTTTCAACTTAAAACTTTACAATAGAAAAGCCAATTACAAACTGTTAATTCATAACCCCCTATGGCTAGCCATGACGTAAATTTAACCAAAGTTGTTTAACCATAGCAATATTATTCTCCAATTTCATTTCATACAGAAACTGGACTCTCTTAATTCAGTTATGGTATTGGCATAATAATATAATTAACAAGAAACATTAAATAGCAAAGGCATTGACCCTAAGTAATAGTTCTCCTGTCTAAGTTAAACAACCAAATATTCTTTTATTAGCAAAGCTATTCAATCCTTCTCAACTGTACTTCTACCCTGGATAAAGCACTACCAGTAAGTTTTACATTTCCATACATTATGTAAGGTATTATTGCCAGTCTAAACAGTTTGACCTTCCAAGGCTGGGGGGACTGTTAGTTGTTTAGGAGGAGGGAACAAGTATTTCCTTGTTTGGCATACTGGCTAATCACACTGTGAAGCAATGTATGGTCTCCTTCCTTGTAGTTAAGCATAGCTGCTTAGCCACAAAGCAAACATTTGACCTAATTTACAACTGTACATACTGAACCAAGTATCAATAATGGCAAACTGAGCCCAGAAAAAGAATTGCAAAGAAACTTGGCAACTGCAAGTGATGAGTGAAGTAGTCCATGATGTTAAACAAATTGGTAAGACATTTAGTTTTTTTTATTCAAATTAGCACAGATTGAAAATACCTCTTATCCAATGCTCTTTCAATCTGTTTATATAATACAATTAACTGTGCCATTTCGTATTATATTTAACATTGGAAGCTAAAGTGGTTTTTAAATTTAAAAAACTTTATTGTAATCCTCTAAATATAAAGTATTTTAATGTAAAATGCCATACTGAAGTGTCAATAACTGAAGTGCAAAACAGTGACAGGACTGCTTCACAGATGATGAAATAAAACCTAGTTGAGACAATAATAGCAATTAACAGTTTCTTTGAGTATGTCACTGTAGGGCAGAAAAAAACTGACAAAACATCAACATAATTATGTACAGTACATGATACAGATCATTGGCAATGAAAGAATAAGAATATTAAGCAAGATTGTTAACTTCAAAAGTCTCAAACATGATTGGGATATCTTTTTTTAGTGTAATATGTGTAAATAACGCTGTTTAAAAAAATTTGTTACAACATGCTGAAACATGCTAGAACAGTGATGTTATTATATTATCCTGTAACAACATGTCTGAATTAACAGCTCTGATACACCTTATCCTGTAATGTGAACAAGCTAAAAAACATATAAAACACAAACGTTTTTAAATTCACTATAGAACCTATCTATTTGGCAAAGTTAGTTCAGTACCCTATTTATTAGAGGAACAAGCTTGTTCAGTCAACAAGTAGCTATTCTGTTATAAAATAATCCTTCAAAACATAAATTGTTTTCTTTTGAAAAGAGGACTGCATACACCGGCAATTAATTTGTTGACAGTTGGACTTGATTTTCCTAATTTGGGCACCAATTCTGGAAATTTATGACAAAAAATGAAAGCACTAATCACATGATTTCTATATGTAAGAATAACGTCCATTTAGAAATAAAATGACAGTAACATATCCCATTGCCTCATTTGAGAGAGCACTTAAAGACAATGAACACTTTTTACAACCTTCCTGTGGCTCCCTTGATTTTTATGATACATCTTAATCAACAAAGATACTTATGATCTCCATCTTATTTTATATTTAGAACTGATTAAATTACGTGAAAACCAGGTTAGACATTCTAGAAATTTGTAAACAAATACTTAATTTCAGTCAAGCATTTTAAATACTGCTTTAATATAAAAACCAAATCTAACTTGGGTAGTTATGTGTCATGTCACACGTATCCAAAGATGTACTGTATATGAAAAATATGAAAAGAGTTTTTAGGATAAATCAACACCATTTATATTTCTTTACAGTTCCTTGTTGTCACTCATGAATTATAAATAGATATTGATTTGACTTGGAGTATTTAACTACCGTAACAGCTGCATGTAGTTAGGCCAGTAAGTTGAATGTACTACAAGCAAAGTTACACAGTTTTACTTATTGCTAAAAAAATCATTTAATGCTGAGCTAAAAATTGTAACAACAGTAAGACAATACTACAAGCAACACTTTCAGACTGAAGCACAATCATTACTAACAGCCTAAAAAATTCTATAAACATTTTCATTGCCAAAAAAATTAGAACAAAATGTTCGAGTATGTTTTTAATTTATTCATCTTCGTAGTCACTTTATTCATTGATAAGAATAACTTGTAGTTTTTAAAATTTTTCTCTCAAATCTGGTCTGTACTGTCAGTTACCAACTGTTCTGACAGGTACCAATCAAAATGCTTCATTTTGGTGGATTGACCATCCTGACAGAAACATTTGCCATACAATAATTTTTAATAATATGCAGTTTTGGAATAAAATAATATCAAAAGGGAAATTGATAATTATTAAGCTTTTTACTGCTGGACTGGTTTAGAACCATGACTAGTAAAATTATCCGCCAGTGGTAAAAGATTTCTAGTCAAAGGATAAAAAATGCTGACAACATTGATATTAAATGGCAGGGTTTGACAAGGGGCAACAAAGCATTAATTGTTTAGTTATATTGTTAGCAATAATTAAATGTGATTTCTGTCTTTTTTAATTGAAGTAATCCAGACACAACACATAATACATTGCACCCAACAACAAACACACAGCCAAATGTATCAAATCATTGTACAATACAAGCCCAGACTTTCTACACCACAACAAGTAACCTATGTATTATTAAAGATATTTGGTAAAGTGTCAGTATTAAACGTAAGCTGGTCGAAAGAATCATTTATAACACAATACATTAAAACCATAGGGATTTTACAATAGGCTTTTTCAATTTCAAAATTCATTGTACATTGCCTATATGGTATTTCTTTGCTGTTTACAATAAAGAAACAATGAGTAATATGTTTTTTATATCCCCCTCCAAGTTGACTGTAAACAAAACTGCCATATCACACATTTTAAAAAATAAATTCAACGCATTCTGTTTCTAGGTCGAGCGTACTTGGTTAAAACTATGAGAAGCATGTCGACGTGTTGATCGTACCGCGTTTTCTAACTTGGAAATTTGACTCCATGACCAAGCTATCGCATAAAGCCGGGTTTTCAAGTAAAATGTTCACCTCAGATTTAAATTGCAACCGTAAAAACAACACTGGTCCTTTGTAGACATTTAATTCCAAGCTTAGCTACACGTCACACTTAATTTTAAATATACTAGGCATAGCAGTTCCCTGCATTTAGTTCGACAAGAACGCTCCAATAGTGTCCTAGTATTTTTTATGTCTGTGTTGAATCAGCTTTGCTTTTTTTGAAAAAAAAAACTGCCTACAAGAGAACAATATAGGCTTTTTATTTCAACGTGGAATACACATTGAATGGAATACATCAGTGAAGCGAAGCCATATGGGTGAAAAAATCAATTTCGAACCAGAATTATTTATCAAACATTAAATAACAATTAGCGACTGGATTTTTGAATTTAAACAGCGAAATTAATTCTCACTTGACCATCACTAATTCTAAAGCGTTTTCCTACAGAATTTGAAAATATGAAGCGCATACCTGCGGGGAGAGTTTTGTCTTTGTTGCTTTTCGACTTCTTCGACTTTTTGGACGGGATGGCTGATGGTTCTGCTTCGACCTGTTGCACTTTTTTCAGTACAATCTCTTCTTCGATTGCAGGAATATTTTCAGGAGCAGGTTCTGATTCAGTTTTCTGAAGCACTTCTTCGACAATAGGTTGTTTTGAGACGGGCTTTCTCGTTGACCCTTGCTCTTTTGGTGAAGGTTCGACGACTGTAGTGGAAACGAAAGGCTTTTTCTTTTCTTTTAACTTTTTCTTGCTGGGTTTTGGCGCTGGCTTTTCTTCCTCGGAGCTTTCTGTAACCCCGTCCAACTTCTCCGGAGTCGATTCGGTGGACTCAAATAAACTTTTCGCGATTTCTTCTTCGCCTTCGTTTGTTGTTATATCGTGAACAGGTTCCTTTGTCGCCTTGACGTGTCCGCTTTCGTCCTCTTTGCTTTTCTCTTTCTTCGTTTTCCTTCGGTGCTTGACAGTCTTTACAACAGTACTTTTAGTTTCGATTAGCGTCTCGCTGCTGGCTTTCTGCTGGGCGAGTGCATCTTCAAAGCTTTGCTCATTATTGAATAACAAGAAAACCATCACCAGCAGAAGAATCAGAACAAAAATTATGATAACCCCAATCAAAATCGGGTCCATCTCGTACTCGAACAGACCCGTATAGATAACAAGTCAACAGTTGTTTAGGTTTTGTTAGCCAAATACCCAAGACTAAACACACCAAAACTGAGAACAAGAGCAAAGGTATATTTGGTGAAATACGAAATCAACCTGAATCAACGAAGCCCGTGTGTCGTTTTCAAGGACTCCCACGTGTACACGTTCTAACCAATCAAATTTCACTGTACGTTTCTTCAGAATCGCGAAATTTACAGTCTGTCTCAAACAAAGTACAAAGCCAAACAAATCGAAATCAAATTCTATGTTTTCAATATTGGTACAACATTTTGATCACCGTAAAGCTGTAATCACATTTTGATCACCGTAAAGCTGTAAAATTGGTCTAAAATAAGCCGGAATGTTATTTAATTTCTATTAACCCATCTCAAAGAGATGCCGGTACAAACAACCCACCGGGTGGTGTGTTAGGTAATCGAATTTAGACCTAAATGGTTTTCGAAGAAAAATACATTTCTCCTGTTCAAATTTGTTCTCACCACAAATGTTGTCAATAAGTGTTTTGTTTTTTGTCAGGCTGATTTTTTTTGTTGTTTAGTCAGGAACACACCAGAATAGCCGGTATCGGTTATGTTACAACAACAGTCTTCCCTTCTTCACTTTTTTATCATTATGGTAGGAATTTATTCAAAGTTTCGTGTGAATTGTGTGGAGCTGGAGGGTTTCCTCGTGGCTGGAATGCATGCTTCGTTTTGTTCCAGTCGGGAAGGCCAGGAGTAGGATAAACAGCATTACAACGCCCTCGGAATTCTTGGTTTCACAAAACTTTGAATAAATCACCACAAAAGTGATCCTGCTTGGTAAAACATTTCATGTATCTGTATCTATTAAAAAAACAATTGCAACATTGTGGAACAGGACAGGAGAGCTTCCTATTATCAAAACAGGTGTATTATTTTGCAATTCCTTTTAAAGAAATTTAAGTTCCAACACAATATCTAATGTTGCGTTGGCAAAAACCCTCCAAATAGTAGCGTAGTCATTTGGGATCATACTTGCCCAGGCATACCACACCTGCTTCGCAGGTTAGAAGTACAGTAAGAAAAACAATGACAGAATAATAGAAACAAATAAAGTATTTGCCGCCCAACTGAGAAAGAAAGAAAAACTTAAAATAAAATTTTAATTCATTACTTCACAAGTTAAAATAGAACCATATTAAAGCGCGATTATGACAACACGTTACAAAATACAAATAACAAAAAAAATAGCTTCTCGACCAGGTGGGACCATCATAGGCAATTAGTTGGTTTTCGCGGGTCATTCAAATCAATTTTACGCTTTATCAAAAGTGTTGTCAATTGTGGGCAACCCAGCAATGATCAAATGTAGAAACTAGAAAGCGTTTTCATCTGTATATTTATAAAATATATATAAAATATATTTTTTATTTTTATAGGTATTAAAGCGAAACCAAAAAAATAGGAAATTGTTTCACTTCCGGTATTCATTACTTTAAATTTCAGGACCCTTCCCAGGCCTTTCCTCTCGAACCCTCTTAGCAATGGCGGCCGGAGTAAGTTTTCTGTCTTTCTTTCTGAATCCCTTTCATCACATGCGCCTGCTTTGTACTGTTGTATTTTTAATTAAAAATATGGCTTCACTAGATATTCAATTTTAAAAATTGATCGATTTTTGTTGTTTTAATTTTAGACTTTGTACACTTACCAGGACAGTTTTAGAGCTTATAAAGTTTTAATTGCTGCCCAATACAGCGGTGCCAAAGTTGACATTGCCCCGAACTTTGCGCTTGGACAGACCAACAAAACTGACGCATTTCTCAAAAAGTTTCCATTGGGAAAGGTTTGCTGACTTTACTTAAAGTTTTCTTCCCACATTAATTGATTTTAGTACATATAATAATAATACATTGTACATTTGTAACATTGATTTGAAATTTATATCTGGTAATTTTAGTACAAAATTATGTGTACATTTTTGATATAACAATCTAATAAACTTCACTAGGTTCCTGCTTTTGAGACATCTGATGGGACCTGTATTTTTGAAAGCAATGCCATTGCCTATTATGGTAGGTATTTTATTCTGCAGTGTATTGAGTTGAGTAACGGTGCCGTAGTGCATCATGTCATGTATTAAGAGATGTCTGTGACTTAGAAAAGTTTAGTGGGGTTGAGAAAGTATCTTATGAAAAACCGTAAAACGTCTTTTTATAAAACAGCCTCAGTTGGCCAATTGTTGGCATCATTGTAAATGGCTTAAAGAGATGGTTGCTGTCAATCAGACTGCAGAGTATGGTGGCATTGCCCTCAACATTTGTTTTGTTAAATATTAACACCCCCAAATTTATTATGCAACAATTACTTAGCTATCTCCCCATTACCATGTTTTCTGGGGGATTACCTGTGGGTTATCTGTTAATTTTGACCAAAATCATGTCATTCAGCCAGTGCTGGTATTACGGTGATGTGGGTTATCTGTTCAATTCTAAAGACATATGCAAAATAGTCGGACAATATTTTCTTGAAGATATGTCTTGAAATGGCTCTTCTCTTTATTACAATTTACCCTGTTAAGTTTAATACAAGTCCAACAGCTCAACAAGTGACTTTTTGTTACCAAAATGTTCGAAAATGTAGCAAATAAGTTGACATTTTGTCACAATGGTCCTGGAAACTAGTCGTGTTTCACGAAGGATCACACAAGAATCCAAGATGACCGCCATGATCTGTGGTCAATGCTTCTCACATGATTATATAGGGAAATTTACTTTTCTTTATAAGTTCTTTCAAGGAAACCATCACAGCAAGTTTTGCAAATGATAGTAGCCTAGACTTTTAACAAAAAATTGCAACTGTAAGCGATTAGCATATAGCCACAGGTTATCTAGTCATGTGGGTTACATGCCGCCGAAACCTTTTTCAAATTTTCACATTTTTGTTGAAGTGCAGATTATACACCGCATGGGTAATCGCCCAGAAAATATGGGGAGCATTCTTGCATTAGCATAAATTAAACAAATGCAGTACTTGAATATAGTCTTCAGTGCCAAAGGGAGGTTATCCCAGGATGAGTACAATTGTCTGGTGTTAAGCAGAGTAAAACCTGTTACACAATCTGTTTATAGCTGACATAATGGTGCATAGGTTAAAAGCAGTTCAGCTTATAAAACTTGCTAGTGTAGTGGCATGTTAGTGTTAACTGTATAGCTATTTTTATTTTATGGACTTAGAAGCTGCAACTGAGTTGTCCCCAGGACATTTTTTGGCCCTTACCCCGAGATCTCTTTGCTTTCCACCCCCCCAAGATCTCAACACACTCTGTAGTATCTAGCACAAAGCAGTTGGTGGACACAGCTAAAAATTTACAATGTACATGAAATCTAGCAAGTGTATATTTTGCACATGAAAACACCTCAGTTTACCAAGACCAAAAAAATTAAAACAATGTTTTTTTAGTTGCCAATGAACAGCTGAGAGGGGCCAACGTGGCTGATGCAGCA
>JAOBAZ010188872.1:11482-27575 GCA_026546875.1 Pteroeides caledonicum | reverse complement strand
ATACTGGTGGATAGAACAACTACAATACAACATGTCAACAGTGAACTATGACAAAATACTGGTGGATAGAACAACTACAATACAACACGTCAACAGTGAACTATGACAAAATACTGGTGGATAGAACAACTACAATACAACATGTCAAAAGTGAGCTATGACAAAATACTGGTGGATAGAACAACTACAATACAACACGTCAACAGTGAACTATGACAAAATACTGGTGGATAGAACAACTACAATACAACATGCCAAAAGTGAACTATGACAAAATACTGGTGGATAGAACAACTACAATACAACATGTCAAAAGTGAACTATGACAACATACTGGTGGATAGAACAACTACAATACAACATGTCAACAGTGAACTATGACAAAATACTGGTGGAT
Organism: Pteroeides caledonicum; assembly: GCA_026546875.1. Classification (NCBI taxonomy): domain Eukaryota; kingdom Metazoa; phylum Cnidaria; class Anthozoa; order Scleralcyonacea; family Pennatulidae; genus Pteroeides; species Pteroeides caledonicum. The sequence continues at coordinate 27,178 of JAOBAZ010188872.1, read as the reverse complement.
AGAACAACTACAATACAACATGTCAACAGTGAACTATGACAAAATACTGGTGGATAGAACAACTACAATACAACATGTCAACAGTGAACTATGACAAAATACTGGTGGATAGAACAACTACAATACAACACGTCAAAAGTGAGCTATGACAAAATACTGGTGGATAATAGAACAACTACAATACAACATGTCAACACTAAACTAAACTATGACAAGATACTGGTGGATATTATTGCGGTAAAACCTGTTAGAACTGAACGATGACAAAATACTGGTGGATATAATTACAATACATGTCAAAACTGATCTAATACAAAGCACGAGTGGATATAACTACAATAAAACTTTTTTGGGATTAGAATGTTAATTTGAACTGCCTCAATCATTACAGACAACAGATTATTTCTTTGGCAAACATTTCTACCAAAATATTATATGTCATAATATTTGAAAAACTGTCACAATGTTGGCGGCGCGTAGAGAGACTGGTACCTATGATGTAACAGGACAGTTATAGGGGGGGGGGCTGCCATAGGAAGCCTAGTAGAACCACTTCCGCCGCCATTAAGGGAACGAAGTCGGGTTCCCGGATGTGTAACCATGGGTAAATGGCGGAGCGATGACGTGTTTCCATAAAGGCCTGGTGCCGATTAGTTTCCTCTAATAGCGGTATCAACTAGTTACAATTTTTATCCCCAATACGCCCTCTGGTATCCGAGCCCTTTGAGAGTTAGTCCTACAGATTTTATTGTTAGGATCAATGACGTACCTACCGAGTATTATGTTGGTACGTCATCAGACCGGGCACAGGAACCCCCAAACGGTAGAAATTTTTACTTTTAAAGCATTAAGAAACGTTTTTGTCAAATTTATCTTTGAGCAATTTTATTTCCAGCTGGTGATCATTTCAAAATTTCTAGAAAATTTACTTCCAAAAATTTATAGCGAACACTCTCAAGTAATTTTTAAAGACTGACAACTTTTCCTTTCCAACTCTTCTCCTCACTGTTATAATAACACAAAGATATTAACAATAGTATTCAAATTAACACGTGACATTGTTGGTTGTTCGCTATCACACCAAATACCAACCTCAAGAGGCTATGTGTTGACTGAAATTGACTGTATTGGGGCAAAAAACATTAGTCGAAAAGGGAACGTGCTAATGGGGGGCAAATTAGGGTCCCGGATGTTAAACCAAGTGCCTATTGGCTACATTAATGCCTCCTTAGCAACCACGTTAGCAACAACTGAAATCTTTATAAAAATTTTTCCATTCGTTGTTTGAGGCCGTTTTGCCGGTTTTTTTAGGGAAAACAGTGTTTTTTTTGAACTGGTTTTACTATTTTAAACATTCTGAAATGATATTTTAAAGGCCAAAACCGTTTAGAAATAAAAAAAAACTCGTTTAAAACGACTTATTTCAACCTCGGAGAAGACGGAATACATCGTGAATGAGTGAACATACGGGACTTCAATTTGCCCCCTATTAGCGCGTTACCCAATTTCGCCGTCGATGCCCCCTCTAGTGTTATTTATAATCTCTATAGTTGGTACGTCATCAGACCATGTAGAGGAGCCCCCAAAAGGTAAAAATTTTTACTTTTAAAGTATTAAGAAACGTTTTAGTCAAATGTATCTTTCAACAATTTTATTTCCAGCTGGTGACCATTTCAAAATTTATAGCGAACACTCACAAGGAATTTTTAGAGACTGGCTACTTTTCTTTTCCAACTTTTCTCCTCACTGTTATAATAACACAAAGACATTAACAATAGTATTCAAATTAACACGTGACATTGTTGGTCGCTCTCACACCAAATACCAACCTCAAGAGGCTATGTGTTGACTGAAAGGATTTTAAGAAGACAACGATTGCAGCGCCCCAGGAACTCAGGAGAAGTAAGGCGTTAGAAAAGATCGTCAACTAAAACTTTAATCTTATTTCCTGTTTCACAACAGATAAGAAAAAAGCCACGTCGTGTTTACGTCATTACGGTTTCACAAAGGTAATTTTCAAGCAGCACACACAACAAGATCGCATTATCTTGTTGTGTGAAAAGTGTTTTATTCCAAATAATTTACATCGAGTAATAAAAAAAACAATTGGAAACAACACAAATTTTGTAGTACAATTATTCCGAGTAATGACAAGGAATAAGACAACTTTTTTCCACTCACCTCAAAAATCAACCTGCAAGCTAGCTGCGAGTACTTTAGCCCAATCACAGTGTTCCTAAATGCTCGCAGCGAGGTTGCAAGTTGAGTCTTACCTAGTGTGGCGATAATTGGAAAAGAGGTATATGTCAAGAACTATTTTACAATCACGGTTGACTTTTAGTATTTTACTTTGGTTAACACTACATGATTTCACCTATTAAAGGTTGTGGCAAAGAAAGTGTTCAAAACTTGTTAACTCTTTTACTGCCATGGTCGACTTTTTTCCCATTTCTATTCTGGCTATGCAGATGGTTTTACTTGTCTCTCTCGGACACGAGTGAGGTCTACAACTTACTTTGACCACATCTTTTCGTTAACCAGTTCGTCATATTTTATTGGAATTGAATTTGAGTAGAGAAAAGAAAAAACGGTTTTGTATTGTATCTGATTTCCCACATATTTTGTTCGTATTTCAAGAGTATTTATTCGACGTTTTTTTTTATCATATTACAAGGTAACACTTAATTCCTAAAGCAAGAAAATTAATGCTAAAAACAAACAAAGGACTTAGATCTCCCACGTGCTGGAAAGCAGAAAATTTGGTAATTGTCGAATATTTTGTAGTGTTTTAAATTATGCGTTGTTCAAGGTTTAGATCGAATGTGATGGATATTTTGATAAAATAAACACGTTCCTTCTTTTATAAGGCAATATAAATTCAAGTTAATGCGTAAATCAGATAGAGTTTAACGTTGTATGTAGACGAATTGTGGATTTTCACACGATGAAATATGTCAGATATTTCGGTAAGAAAAAATAATTAGTCGTCAACGTTTAATTAAAAGAGTTTATGCCATCTCAAGATGGTGAAAATTGAAAACGGAGCTACCAGAAAGGTTCTGTTTCTGTATTACTGTTATTGTTGTTATTATTATTATTATTATTTTTTTTTTAACAAACAAGCGATACTTGTAAGGTAGAATCAAATATGTAATGTTTTTCAAATTATAAGTAAACGTTGTTCTAGAATAACTTGGAAGTAATAGGACACAATGATTTTTTGGGGCGAAATATCTTAGATAAAATGCTTGAACCAGTTTTTTTTGTAATACGAAACTTAACAGTTACAATGTCAACCACGAAGGTTAGAAGCAACGAGAAATTGTATCACACAGATTAACCTTGCTAAGAAGCCGAAAGATTACCACGTGTTGTGTAGGCGGCAGTGAAAAGGCATAATAAAACGAGAAATTGTCGAAAAAAATCAAAGAGAAACTTACACACACAACTCAGCTATGCTAAGAAGCCATAAGATAACACATAAAACCAACTTCTACACTGAGAGCATTGATGTTTGCCTATATGTATGCATGCGATAAAACACAAACGCACGCACACGTACACGCACGCACACGCACGCACACACTTATTTAATTGTAGAAACACTGGTAATTACGGCAAGGAGATCTATGGAACCGGTTAACCTCAAGGTTTCTTCTGCAAAGTCCTACACATTGTTTTGGTATTAGGTACTTTGAATTGATTTGACGTCATTACAACGATACGCGTACATGTTTGTTTTTCAAGTCCTTTAAAAATTCCAATTTTCAATAGTTTTTTGGCACAATATCTAAGATGTAATAGCTAGTTCCTTTGTAGTCGCCTTGAGGACAGATGATTAATAATTAGGGATCTTATGGTTAAAATGACCTTCACCTAACCCGAAACCCTATAATCAAGTTTATTGAGACACAACTTCAGGAAATTTCTCTCACCTAATTATCAGGAGAACTCATTACCATGGGAAAGATGTTGGAGTACTTCCACTAACCATTCTGAATGCCATCAACTTAATTTTAATACTGTTTAATTCATTTATATTGTTTTTGATTTACTGAGTGTACAGTTGAAGCTAATGAGATGAATTTACCACTTCATGGTGAAGTGTTTAAAAAGAGAAAAATTAGAAGGAAACTTTATGAGTATTTATCTCCGGGATTACATTATTCAATATGTATCTACATATAGTTTCAAGTGAATTAAATAATGTAGAGAAGACGCACAACTTTCATGAAGAAAAAGTTCTGTTAATGAATGAAGAGATTAGTGTTGTTGAGTGATGAACAAAGAGAAATAAACATGTTTATTCATGTTCGTTAGAACAACAACAAACTTGGCGGATCTCTAAGTGGGTCGAAACAAATATATGTTAGGACGGATAGATGCAAACAAGATGCAAGATAAAAAGTTTTGTAATGCACTGAGAACGTCCACAACCGCAAACACAAAAGAATATATTGTTTATAATGCACTTGTGTTAAGCCTGCCACACATTGGAGCTATGTGCTTAGCTGATTGTCATTTTGGAGTATGAAATCGAATTAGAATCGTATGATCAACCTTGTTCAATGAATCATATCTCGATAACTGCTTATGACTGGTTGTTCGGCTTGATTTCATATCCCAAAATGACAATCAGCTAAGCACGTAGCTTAGTAATAAAACTTCATCTCACTTCTCCTTTGCACACACCGACATTGAGCCTGGCTCACTTTGACCACATAAACATAAAGAGAAACAAAAGACAAAATAAAAAAGTACAGTCAAGCCGGTGACATAACGACCATCATAAACACAAGAACATAGTCAAAGCATAACCAAAGAGCAGAACAAAAGACGAAACAAACAAAAATAAAACATCTGTTCTTTTGTAGGACACAAATCCCAGAGAATAAATCGTGTTTCGTTTTTGCATCGGTCTATAACTACGTGGCTAGGTTGAAACAGGTTCACTGATGGAAATTTTATATTTAAACAAGATTGATACCAATCCTATATTGGTTAAGCATTTTCGAAGAATATTTTAGAACAAAAATTTTACCAAACGGATTACATATAACGTACTTCGAATTTGAAATTTCTATCGCGGTGAGCTATTTGTTATGCAGTGCCGGCTCATTCGTGATGCATTTATGATTCATCGGGTTGGTCTTTGGATGTGCAGCAACTGATTAGAAAAGTCTGTTTCAACATTGTTTAAGATATATGTTGGAAAAGTGCTGTACATAATATACTGATAATATTTTACAGAACTGCTTGATCAAACTGTTGATTTAATAAATCTGTAATAATATACTATATGTTGAGGTAATGTTTATAATATTTATTATTTCAATAGTCATATTTAAGAAACATGTTAAACCAAAAACTTTTCAAATTCTGTCTCAAACCCGTAAATCTTTTTAACACTTTAATGCTTAATGATGGGGTTCAAAACATTACTGCGGCTGACAAAAGACAATTTTATACAATAAACGAAGTCTTCGCCTCCAAGTGTTAAAAATTCCAGCCAAAATGGCGCCATCGTTCAATAATAAATATGAATTTAATCCAATTGGCCCTAGGATAATTGAAATTTTGTCAAGTCTTCATATAACGGGAAGCAAGTAAAAAATAAAGGTTAATTTCGCGACAGTTGGACCACGTCGTTTCTTGTTCAAAATTAATATAATTTAAATTAAAAGTGATGAAAGATTTCGGTCGATGAACTATGTGAAAATATCGATTCAGTAATATTGTTGACGTTAATTCTCTATTTGTGCAAGAAGAACAGTTTTCGCTGCGAGCACTTGATAAAAGTACATAAAGTTCACTTACTGGGTGTATGTGGCTATGACTGGTAGACATACGTATTCGTCTAAGAATACAATTTACTGGAAAGCCCAAATAACTGTGACTTGTAAAAACTCCTTATGCAGTGTGATGTCATAAGTATGATACTAACATATCTAACCAACCTGAACATCTTGCAAATGAAACAAGGTAACACAGTTGTATAAAATTGGTAGTTTATCATTTTAGATCATCTTTAGTATGTAATCATAAAATGTTTAGGTGAAATGTCACTGCATTTCCAAGATTTGCACTTGGGTCTTTCTCCACGGTGGTTGGTCTTTCAAACTTCATTTTGATAAATGTACTCTGATTTTACTTGTCAATGAAAACACTCTGGTGGTCGGATTTTGAAAAACTACTTCAGTTTATTCTTTCGCTAAAATAAAGTCTTGATTTTTAGTATTTTTTCCTGGCCTATAATAAAGTTTTTACTGATCACGGAGAAATCGGAGGCCGGTTGTTCAAAACTAGGTTAGCTTAACCGTGGGTTAGTGAAAAGTTGAGAAGGAAAATTAGTGGAGTCTGCTTTTTTTTTTATCGCTTTTTAACAGAACTGTTGTGAATCGGTTTAAAAGTCATGATGTGAACTTTCGTCGAGAGCTGTGGATTTTAACACACTAAACTAAAACAGTGGGTTATCGTTTAACAGTTAGCGTTAACCCACCTTTGAACAACTCAGTCCTGGGAGTTAAAGTGTCACAAAGGAATTAATCAAGTCTTTCTAAGCAAAAATAACAGTTTTTCTACTTAGAGACACACCCCAAATTCCGTTTTGAAAAATATTAGCCCTTATCGAGAACAAGATTAATCATTTTGACAAATTTGTGAGGGCGACGCCTCGGGGACGAAACAACAAAGATTAAAATATCGTAAAACTTATGGTGATTCTCGAAATAACATTACGTATAGATATATGTCTCAGTATTGAAGAAATTTATATCTGTTTTAAAATATCAAAACCTCAAACAAACAACCTACATTCAACTTGACATTTGTAACTCAGTTGATAGATCGTTGAACTAAAAATACCCAAGGCTGGACATTGTTTTTTACATTGTTGAACTAGCAACATGTAAAGAGAATATGGAATATTTAATAGACCTGGAGTGAGGGGAATTCGATGAATCGAATTCCACAAGCGGAAGGCTATAAATGATATCGAAACATCGTCTACACAAACCAACCACGTCGTAAAATGGTTTCTTTTCGACTATCTAGCTTCGATCTAGTCGTGCGCGAGGCATTCCACGCGTGGTACACGCAACCGTGTCGTAAAAGTCGAATTCGTAAAAGTCGACTCTTATACTATAATGTGATAAAACTCGCTGGAACTCCATGATTAATTGCCTGATCACGTGGTACAAATCAAGCTTTATGATTGGATAATTTACGATTGAGATATAATATCTCGAAACATTTAACCTCAAGTTTTTTAATCACGGGACGTATCTCAGTTGGTACGAACTTCACACTAGGCATAAAGGTGGTGGCTCAGAACACATCAGTATCAGAGGTTTTCTTATCTCGTTCCTCAGTTAAAGTGAAAATCCTTGATGACTAAAATTTGTCTGGGTTAAGAGTAAACTATAGGGTACATTCGGGTACATTAAATAGAGGGTACATTGGGGTACATTGGAATCCTTTAGTGCCCAAGATGCTCGCGTTGATAACCAGTAATACGACAGGCGTTAGACAAAGCAAAAAAATAAACTAAGGTAGATTGTGGTACACCGCTCATTAATTTGTTACAAAGACACATGGGTGGATAAATTTACACGCAAGCTTTTCCAGTTTCGTAAAATAGCCTGGTGGTAATAAAAATATTTGGTTTATTAGGGCCGCACAATTTAATAATTGAACACGATTAACTTCCATGAATTTCTTGTTTGTCTCTGACGTTTTCCAACAAAACTAATGAAAATTAACCTTAAAAGACTGGTATGAAGCGTAATTTGATCGAAACGTTTTACGACTTCATGTTGAAGATTATTTAAAATGGGGAAGTATTACATTTTGTGTTATGTTGGTTCATTTGGAAAATATTCAGGTTTGTTTGATGTGCAAAAGACTAACGTTACATTCTATAATAAGTTGTTGTAAAAGTCATTTTTCACGGCGAATACACACGAACATTTGCTAAATATATTACGCGTGTACATACACAAGAGTGGTAGTAAAACATATATTTCAATGCATAATTCATTAGACACTCAAAGAGATAACGTTTTGTGAGAACTCATTATTCAATGTAAAAAGTCGGTCGTTTGCATATCAAGCAAACCTGGATATTTCCTGAACGAAACAAAGTTGGGTAAAAGTAGTATCTCTCTTTCCTCATAAGCCCAGTTCTACAAACCGATTAATAACTGCATTATGTACAAAACACAAGGGACTAAAAAGATGAAAACAAGACCATGAAAGAAAACTGCAATAAAAGGCTAAGGTCTAATCTATTGAATTTAAAGAAAAGAAATTTGCTTCGGTGAAAAACGCCGCATATTTATAGTGAAAGTCTTTGGAACGCAGTTTGGGTCTTCCTGTGGTAACTAAGTAATAACGACGACGTAATGCTAAATAAATAGAGAAATGTTCGCGAACCTTCTGGTAAAATAAGATATATATTCTGTGAAAATATCCATATGTAATAAGAAAACACTACTAGTGAGATTGGGCATTAGTCAACTCAATAACATGTTTCTAATTCAGAACTTAACCTAACTTCAGTATGCAAGAGTGTTTATACATCCTAAAGTTCGATTTGGCAAGGACACAATTTATGCTGAAAGAATACTAAATATTAAACGGCTTTTAAATTCTTAACTGAAGTCACTTTTATATAACTCTACAACTTGTATGGTTATGGGATAACAGCTGTGAAAATGTATTTTTAATTACAAGGAACAATAGTTCAATAAAGTTTACTGCACCATGTCAACGTTTGTGAGAAGACAAAATGTGATTAAATATTTGAATAAACATTAAATCTCACGGTATATTATCTCGTATTCTACAGAGTAACATGCATTAGCAAATACACGGAAATATGGAATATAATCCAAGTGTTCTAAAGAAGATCTCATTAATGACGATGGAGCAAGGTGTTTTTATACACACCAAAATATTTTTGTCGAACTACCAATGGTCGTATCGTAACATAGTAAGGTCTACGTATTACTAAATAATATATGAATACTGGACGTGGACAATATTACATCAAATGTATAAAGTCTGTAACACAGCCAGCAGTGGTCATATTACGTAATCCTCAAACCGATTTAATAAGGATACATATATCTTTAGTATTGTTTTAGCCATGATTTTTAACTCTTTCTAAAGAGGAAAGATTTATCAATAACCACCCAATTTCACGGCCCAATATTCATGTTATATACTTACGTATCTAATAATTTGGAGACTAGAAATCTTATGTAAACAACTATTACGCTTAAAAGACAGTTAAAGACAAGCTAAATTGCATAGTTTACACTCATTCTTAATTTTGTAAACAATATCGAGAACCGTTATTTGTATAATATTAAACCATTTTATTGTATACTCATATTAAGGACTGAGCTACGCCATATATTTTGTATCACTGACTTTTTGTCATCGTACATTGAAGAGGAATTATTTTTTTTTAACTGAAAATAAAAGACTTTAAAAACAATATGTTAGAATGTGGAAGAGAATTATACAACAATATGCAATATTAATTAGTTCTGATATGGACGTTTTTTCCCCAGATATAGTATATATAACTATGACATTTCACGCTGTGTAATAATAAATACAACAAACATTCTTTTGAAAAGGTCTGCTAGCCAATACTTCATATGCTTTCATTTTCTCTCGCTTACCTTCTCAACTGTATATTTTATTGAAACACGCAATTTATCCGCTTAGTTTAGTTGAATGTCTTGAAGGAGGTGAGTGAGAGTTATTGACTATGCAAGTAGCAATGTTTTAATACGTCTTGCGAAGGTAAAGACTCCTACAGTTATAATATAACTTGATGACAATATATGATTGTCAACACCAAAATACTAATATACTCATACGATTTAGCTACATCTGCGGTTTGTTTTAACCAAATGAACTGAATTACAACACAATCCTTGACTGAAGCGAACCGAGACCTTAAACAAAAGACTCAGATGTTTCAAATGATGGCAGCTGACACTTATTAAGCAATTGAGTTCAACCTTTCAAGGATTTGTTGAGCACTCGGGTCAAAAAGCTCTAGAGATGCATCCAGTGTAAATAGTCATGTAATAATATGCGACCCCACTGTGCTCCATATATTTATACTTCTCTCTTTGGAGTTTGTTAGTTTTGAAAACTATTCAGTGTTAATTGGCCGTTTGAGGTGAGTTGAGGACAGACATGGCATTGTCGGTGTCCAACTCATAAACATTTCCCCGTGATGCTGTCATCAGCAAGCCTACTCAGACAGAGCAATTTACAGATGGCTTGCAAACCTACATACGCGAGCTTAATTCTCACATGTCACACAAGCGCTTTGCGACTAGCGTTTGCACACGGAGCGTTCAAAAAACGCACAAATCGTTATCGCTTGACGTAAGCATTTAAGTAGAAAAACCACAAATAATATCTTGGCAATATATCATTAATTCATAACTTTGAAAAAATAACAACAATTCTACCGTAAAAAAATACAGTATACAAAATAAAACTCACCACAAAAACCTCCAAAAATAGCACAACGGTGATAAAATGCCTGACACACAGCTTAACGTTCAGGGAAAAGCTTTTGACAGTGCAAAGAATTTTGCTTAACATGTCAATTACCATGCAAGCCTTTATGGTGAGATTCTTTGCTTTTTTGTGCAGATGGTGGAAAATAAAGACTTGTAGAACGTCATTTGAGGAAAAATGTCAAAAGATAGGGACACAATTCTAAAAGGCCGTTGTTGACAGAAACATAACCTCGTATGTTATTTGACAATAGACAGAAAGAGCTTAAAGCTTAAGTTTAGCCGTGGCGTACCAAATGACCGTCGAACCAACGGGTTTTTGTATAAATATTCGCAATTGGGTTGACAGAGACGGCGAAGAACAGTAAATAGCGTGATGTGACAACCAATATCGCAAATAATATGACAGCACGTCTGAATATAGAAGAGATTATACTGTACTCCTACTAACTATAAGATAAAGATATTTTTTTTTGCGCACAGATCATCGGTTTATATCCCAATGAACATGGGAACCAAGATATTTCGTGCTTTAATTATTTAGGATAGTTTAATGAAGGGAAATGCCCGCAGAAACGGAATTCAACCACTTCAAATTTGTACAAAATATGCACGATTTAGTGATAATAATGATAATAATTCGCTCACCTCTAGTTCTTTGATTTCTTTAGTGTGGTTTTCTTGCAATTGTTCGAGTACGTCTGGGCTCACAACTCCATTCTGCGTCGTTTCTGTTTTACTAGCTTCGTAGTCGGCTTTCAGCGAGTTGAACTTTCGCTCGTGTCTAGCGGGAAAGAAATCAAAGTGAGGTTACGTTCAGGTTTATCTCTCCCTTCCATTTGATTTTAAAACAACAGACTGTAAATGAGATAGAGATAAGAATGTCTGCAGAATCTCCAGTGAAAGACAAAAGCCGAGAACAGTGCTGTAAACGTCAAGAGAAACTCACAGATGGATATGGCTGTTCGTTTCCAATTTCTCTGTTGATGCGGAAACCTAACTGACGAATGTGCGATAGGACTGCAAAGCTTTCGAAAAACAGTCAATTAAAGAACGGCTTATGTCTCGCTACGGGCGACAGAGACATGGAATGCGACCTTTACTCGTTTGGTTTAATCATTAACATAAGGTCTTGACAAATCGCCGAAAACAATTTTCGGAAACTCCTTGCCAAAACTAACAGCATACCCCTCTACGCAATAATATCTGGAAAGTGGCTTTGCTTACATCTGATACGCTTTCTCAGTATTTCTGTTTGGGTTTTTTGCCAGCGCAGTTCGCAGACTAGTGAACAGGTAACAAAGCAAGACAGCCTATGGAAAAGGGATTGCAATACGTCTCCTATTACAGTGTTAATTATGTCGAAACCTCTTGCAATCCACTAGAATTGGAACAACTGTTCCAGAAAGCGGATCTCTGGCGTTAGGTATAGAAAATGATGGCGTTGCACTTGACTCCAGTGTTCTAGTTGACTACAAATGCGCAAAAAGATACCATAGATCGCGTCGCCATAACGCAACAAGCTTGATCAACTTGGCCTAGAACATATAAGGCAATACACCGCCGGCATTTCTCAGTGTGTGACGTTTAACGAAACCGTGTAATATACAATATACAAACCTTAACATACTTGTGGTAGATCAATTAATCACAACCTCAACGAGAGAACGGACGAACAAAACAACAAACCACACACACAATCCATTCGGGAAAGACTTTCCCAAACAAAATACACACTCAATAAGAACGCAGTACGAAATCAATTGAAATAAATCAATTGGCCCCCTAATCTTGCTCACTATCCACCCAGCAGGCTTAATAACAAAAACCTTCACATAAAACCGCAAAGATTCTAAACTGTACAAGCACTGTCATTTTTTTTACTGTTTTCACAAAAAAATGACATGAAACTTACTCAGTGCGTTCTTCCTCGAGTGCAGTTTCTAACTCCTTAATCCTGTCAAGTAGACATCCGGTTTCATTGCTTTGGGCTACCAAGTCCTCATACGCTTGTTTCAACGCCGTAAGTTCTTTGTTTCGCTCAGTAACATCCTGCTCATTTTTCGCTTTTAACTCACTAATGTCCGATTGCAATAAGATAACTTTCGAAGTAAGTTTCAACTTGACTTCTTCTGAATGGGTTTTCAAGCCTAGCGCCTCAGTCACAGAAGATTCCTTGAATTTTTCTAATTCTTCGTATGATTTGTCCAATTTCTGCCTTAAACTCGATTTCTCTAATTCTTTTTCCTCGCAAGCATTGCATATTTTTCTTCCACTTGCAAGCTGCTCTTCCAAATCAACAACTTTCGACTTTTCTTGTTTTACCGAGCTCTCTAAACTCTCAACGTAAGAGCCTAGCAGCTTAACTGCGTCAACTATACTCGCTTTCTCTTTATCAAGCTGAGCGGATTTCAACAAAATACTCTCTTTGGAAGCGATAAGACTTTTTTCAGTCGCAAGAAGATTTTTTTCAACGCCCTCCACCCAACCAAAAGCTTCTTCTTCAACTTTTAAACGCCGTTCAAGCTCTTCTGCTAAAAACAAAACCTTTTCTTCACTTTCGTAAAGTTTCTGTTCCAGTTCCCTTAACTCTATTTCACTATTTTCCACTTTTTTTTCCAATGTAATTATTTTCTCAGTGGTATCGTTTTCATTTCTCATTTCCTCTGCTGCTTTCAAAAGGTTCTCAAACTCTTTAACTCGACCTTTTTCCTCTTCGATGCTTTTTTCAGCGCTCGCTAATTCATCCTTCATAATTAAAACATCCTTTTCCAAAGTTTCTCTTCCTCTATTTTCCTTCTCTAACTTGCTAAAATCACGCTCCAACATTAACCGTTTGTTCTTTTCATTGTTAAAATTTTCCAAAGTTTCCTCCTGAATTTTCCGTAGCTTTTCATTTTCTTCCCGACTTTCCCTAAATTTCGCCTTCCATTCTTCCAAATGTCCTTCCAATTCAGCTACTTCTCCCCCATCCTTTTCATTACGCAAACTCATCAATTGTTGCTGGACTTCGTGTAGTTTATCCCTTGTCTTCTCATTATCTTCTTGAAGTAATAACATTTGCTCATCGTGCTGTTTTCTCTCATTTTCTAGTTCACTTTCTAAGCCATCTTTTTCTGATCGCATTTCAACTAATTCTTTCTCTTTTTCGTTTCCAGCGTCAGTCAAATCCTTTAAATTGGTTTCCAACCTCAAACATTTGCTCTCCTGTTTCGTGAATTGCTCTGTGAGCAATTTCAGATGTTTTTGTGACTTCTCACATTCTTCCTGAGACATTTTAAGCGCGTTCTCCAGTCGCTTTTCGTCAATTTTTCCCAACCTTTTTCGAAGTCTTTCAACCTCAATACTTTTTTCCTGCAGTTCACTCCGAAGACTTTCCATCTCTTGTTGATGTCTCGCGTGACTTTTTTGTGTGCTTTTTAACAAAAGATGGTCGTGTTTCGCTTGTTCCAATAATTCGGTTCGTTTCATTGTTATTTCTCTTTGTTTTAAATGTTCTTTTGAAGTGTCCATTTTTTGAATTAGTTTTCCTTTTTCTTTCTCCATTTTTTCTCGCTCTTCTTTCTCGTATTGTAAATCCAATGTTCTGTTCAACAACTGTTCTTCTAGTTCTGCAATTCGTCGATTATTTGCGTTTAACTTCGACTCAAGTTCGAGCAGTAACGATCGTGTATGTTTCGCCACCTTCGCTCGGCTTTCGTTCGCTTTCTCTAGTTCCCGAGTTCGTCTTATAAGCGCTTCTTCATTTTCCTGAAGTTTTGATTGGAGCTTAAGAAATCCAGCCTCGACACTGCCCGGCACTAAGGAAGCAACACTCGATAAAGACAAACCGTTTTCTAATTCTTTAACTTGTTTTTCTGTGTTGGCGTTTTTCAGTTGAACCTGTAACATTTCGATCTCGGATTTCAAAGAGTCAATGTTCGCTTTTTGAATACTTAGTGTGTTGTTTGCTTTGTGGAGACTCTTTTTTGTCTCGGACAAATTCTTCGAACATATTTCAGCTTTTCCTTCGTTATGTTTCGCTTGCCTCCTCGCCTCAGTCAATTCTAATTCCAGCTCGTCCAATTTTTTGTCCCATTTCTCTTGCTGTTTCACTTTCTTGTCCGGTTTTATGCTTTCGTCTTGGTTGTTCTCTAGTTTTTTGTTTTGCACCTCATCGGTAATTGTTTTCTCTTCCGTTGTTTCTGGACTGAGGTATTGTTCAATAAAGTAAACTTGTGGATGTGCAACGTTCTCAGACGGCGTCGTCTCATTTTCTTCCATAACTGTGTCTGTGTTTGTTTTTGGTCGCTTCTGTTTTCTCCCTTCATTTACAGTCTCGCCCTAACAGGAAACCATGTGTATTAGTAGTGTTTTTTTTATTGTATTTCCGGAAAGATACAAAACTATGGCATATATTAATCACACAACATAACAAAATACACCTTCACTAACATCACTATACAATATAGTATACTATATACTTGCAGGCACCATATTATGATATACCATACAAAACATTGCACACATAAGTTATATTCCTTTGTACTACCACATATATACAATATGTACCATATCATACACTATACCATAAACCGTATACCATAACAAACAATACCTAAGAATACTATACCATGCCACACCAGACCACACCACGCCACACCACGCCACACCACACAACACCAAACCATACTACACAAATCACACACACACACACAACACAACATCACACCACACCATACCATACCACACACACACACACACCACACCGCACCACACACACCACCACATACACCACCACCACACTACAGTGTGGTTTATTGTGAGCTGTTCACGTGACCAAAACGCCAATAAAGAAATGTACTCACATTAACATTGGTTTGCCAAGGAGCAGAAGTTGTTCTCAATGCAGAAGACTTTGGAATTTTTCCAGCACCTATAATACAACAAAACTACTGGTCAAATTGGTTAAATGAACAACAGACGGACGGACGGACGGACGGACGGACGGACAGACGGACGGACAGACGGACGGACAGACAGACAGACGGACGGACGGACGGACGGACGGACGGACGGACGGACGGACAGACAGACAGACAGACAGACGAACAGACAGAACCTACTTGATGCAGAATTTGTCTTCATGTCCTGAGCACTCGAGGTC
>JAOBAZ010188761.1:0-10321 GCA_026546875.1 Pteroeides caledonicum | reverse complement strand
ATCACAAGTGGTTAATTTACATAAAATAAAATGACGAATAACTTGGGAATAAAACAAGATATTGGAAAACGGTAAACACCTTGACTATTTACATTCAAAGGATGATTAAATAAGATGAAAATCCGAGAAATAATTTTTCCCATCATACTGCCCCTTTAAGTGTATTGAATGTAGTACTGGTATATAATAACAAACTACAGTATGACATATTAGTTCATTCTTGACTTTTTTGTTTAGTTTTTACTTGATGCAATTTGAAATTCCTAGAATATCATAAAATCTAATCATACTCCAATAAATAACCCAAACCAGTACCAACTGACCAATATCAGTCAAGATTATAATGCTGTTGTTGTGTTAGAATCTTACATGTATTTATGCAACAAACCACAGCAGTGAAAATAATGACCCTGCTTAACCCTTTATTGCATAGAGGTTCTTCCAATATCAAGTAAAATTGTCTGGTGTTAGCCACAGTAAAATACTAAAAGTAGACATTATGCAACAAAGGGTTGAAAGAGAAGCTATGATTTACATCAACTTGCATGCAAGTACATGTACAAACGTCAAGATTTTTGCATGTTGTTCTGAGCAAAGTCTTGTGTGAAATGGCATCAAAGCAACATGCAAGTTCAAAAGGAAACTGCAGAACCATGGACTTTTAAGAATTGGGTAAAGCAATATATAACAACAATGTTCCCCAATGAGACCTAGTGAACTTCCTGTACAAGTTATGAGGAAAAACCCTCCTTTTTGCACTGGAGAGAATTTTACAATTTCCTTTTTTAAGAGTTTTCAGCATTCAGATATAGTAACACAAACTTAGACTGGGTACCGGTAATTAATTTTTTTATTCTATGAAAAGCACTCAAGATAAAATACATCTAACCAAACCATTTTTTATAAATATGTTAACATGTTTTTATGAATATGTAACTAAGCAAGTTGAAAGTGTTGTTGTACAGCAGCTTCTGTTATGAAATTAGTTCATTCTCATCACACTGCAACATCCTTGTTAGGTTTTCAGAGTCCCCTTGGAAGATGTCACATCTAAACAATTTGGTGACTTTGGAACTGGGCGCCAGAACATGTGCCGTGATGTTACTGCCAAAACTGGTGCTGCAATTGAAATGAGCTATGCAAAGGACAAGAGCTTGAATATCCTGGCAACTGGAAAACCTGCCCAAGTGGCTTTGGCACGTCGGGAGATCCTGAAGAAACTGCAAACCCAGGTGAGTCAGAGAATTGATAAACAAGCAATGTTATGGGTGAATGGCAAGTTGTCACTCAGCAAGAACATCGTGATACCGTAAATATGTCATGGTATTATTGACTTTGCAGATTAAAGAGGGCTCAGTGGTCTAATTAAAGGGGCTCAAAAATTAGTCTGATTCACCAGAAATTATTTGTTTTCTACATAAATTGTTTTATAGTGAAAGTGAGAAACATTTCAATTCATTGCATAGTTTTTATGGTGATCTTGGTAATTGGAAGGTGTTACTAAAATACCAGAGTGAAAAAATTACATTTCCAATAAACTTAACCTGATTTGCATTTTGTTTACATATATAATAAGGGTTACTTTGAACACAATTTCTTCACAAGGTAGATATATTAATGGTACAAATAGAGAAGTTATTTAATAACCAAAATTACCACCATGGCTATATATTAATGAACTGAAATGAAGCTCAGACCAGCACTATAAACCAATTAGTAAAGGAATGTTGCAGAATTTGAGTATCAAGCCCCCTTACTGGGTAGGTCAGGCTCATTATCACAGCTTTTGGATGAGTTATTGAATCTGTAATACCATGGTTATGTTTTACAATTTCAAGCATAAATTGGCCAATTTTAGATATTTATGAAACCAAGGGTAGTTTTCCCCTGACAAATAAAATTGTTTGACAGAGTTAAGTCTTGTAAGTGGCTGGTTCTCTGTCAGACAGGTTAATGGTATTTATGTGAGTGTTTTCTGAAGGTAAAATGACTTAAATGTGAACCCTATTTACACAATGTTACAGCCATGGTCCTTGGCAGCACTCATCCTGCAATAGAAACTAGTATTCTTGAAGTCTTCACAAATAACCAAGCACTTATTTCTGAAATTTCTGCTGTTCAAAGGGTTATTTCATCCAGCATGCTGGTCAGAAACCATGTTCATTCTTGGTCAGGCTCACCTGGCACTAATTACGATAGCATAACATTGGTTCTAAAAGGGGTCCTGCTAATTACTGCCTGAGGCTGCCCTAAAACTACCCGAGACCACTTGGGTGGCCTACATGTAGAACACCCTTAATGGATAAGTGATCCATTAGCTCCACCCTTAAGTTTTTGTAGCCAAAAAAACATGCATTTTTTCCTATTTTTTTAGATAACGTTAGAACTCAAAATTCCCCGTGAGCACCACAGCTTCATCCTTGGCAGAGGTGGAAAGAATTTGCAACAGCTCGAGGCGAACACTGGCACTCATATTAATATCCCCAAAAATGGTTCTGAAGTGATCTCGGTGACTGGAATCAAGGAGGATGTGGAACGTGCATGTCATGAAATCCAGTGCATGTCTGACAACAGGGTTTGTGCAGCACAATATCTTTCAACAGTTCATTTAACCTGCCATCTTCGGCCATATTTGTGTCCCTCCAAAGGGCACAAACATGGCGTTTTCATACAAAGCTCTATCAATTTGTGTGGCACACTTCTGCAAATATAGACCTGATTCTTGGCCAGTTTGTTTATATAGCAATCACCTATCATCTCCCACATTCTTGACTTTTTTTACTGAATGGTTTCGATTTTTTGTTTTCATCACATGACTGGTGAAAACCGAGAATTCATTTAACAATTTGCCCACAAATATTCACTGGTACTTTGTAAATTATATTAACAAAATTCATTTAGTTTGCAAATTCGTTCCAAAGTTCCGTGCAAAGCTCACAGCCAATTTACCAAATACGGAATGTACTTCACAAGTTCAGAACTAACTTCGGAATCTTACGATTAAGAGTCGGCTGAAATTAACTGTAAAATATGAGAAAGAGTGAAAGACTGTTAGCCTAGCAATTAATCAGATAGTATTTACAATCCATTTCGATCCTCGCTTAAATAGTGACCGTCCGAACTTCTGTAGAAGTTATTTTGTCATTTGTGCGAGTCTTCTGTTCGAAAGTATTATAATTTAAATGTGTGACATAATTAGGATGCACTTGGTAAACAAACTGAAATAACTCAAAAACGAAGCAAGTATACAAAAAAACTAGAAAATAGCTTACTCTATACTTTTACGAGCACTTTCAGAAACGACAATTATAATTTTCGTCTCGTATAGACACTTGGCAGGTTTTACTCTTCATTCCATGTTCTTTCAACAACTGCTCTCATTCGCTTTCTAGGCAAAACAAGGCTTTGAGCGTCTGGACATTCCGCGCATATACCATCCCTTCATCGCTGGTCCCAACTACGAGACCTCGCAGAAGATAGCCAGTGATTGCAAAGTAAAGGTCAACATTCCACCGCCGTCCGTCCAAAAGGATGAGATCACCATTTCTGGAGACAAGGAAGGAGTTGGTTTAGCCAAGGAGGCAGTTATGAGAATTTACAAGGAAAAGGTAAATCATTATCAACAATCGATTAATATCGGTCAGTCGTGTTGATTAATTATAGTAATTGACCGATAATCGCCATCGGAATCGGGCCGATTATTGTCTTATCGGTAGACAATCGGAAGCTGTAAAGGTTTCTGTATTTTCCGATGATTGCCTTAGCCGATTGTTTATAATAACAAATAAGTTAATTATTATCAATGATTAGTAAGTGCTTTCGGTTATTCCAATACATATGACAGCGAATACAGTACACAACAAAAATCTTGAGCTAAACTGCTCGTAGTGAAAATGAATTACGGCTACTAAAAAGCACATGGCATATTGCAGATAGCATTACGAAACTATTATACATAACACTCACTAAAATGAAATAGTGTACAAGCAAATAATATTAGCAGATTTCTATGCAAGTAAATTATGTAAGTTTATAGCAAGTATACCACTGTAGCTGCGTGGCAAATCCTAAACACGAAAGCGAGGCAAATGTTACATCCAAACATCTCAAAACAATATAGCATCCAGTCTTGACGTCACGATTAGGAAGCGTTCTCCTTCGTCGAACGCAATATTCTGCGATTACAGTGGTTGTCGTAAAATTGGCAGTTTTCCCCCCTTGTGATATTAAAGAACTACAGATATTACATTTGGCCTGAGATTTGTCGTGCACATCTCTAAATAGTCCCATATTTTGCTAGACCACACTACATCGATCAAAGGGGGTCTATTGGCTATTAAGCCATCTTCAAAATAATGATGTGTCGTTTGCGAATTTTCTACCAAAGCCAGAGGTAAGCCATGTATAAGTGCTGTTTACGCTGGAACTCGAGTAAACATTGATCGGCCCGAGTGTGGTCATAGCGCAATCGGTCAGAAAGCAGATGCAAAGGAGTAGTCACTGGACCTTTACAAATTTTACAAGCCTCGAAAAGTTGTATAGACTAACCAACCAACGTTGTTTTTTTGCTAGGAACGACGTGTAACCACCGTGTCAATTGAAGTAAGAAAATCCCAGCACAAGTATGTCATTGGACCAAGAGGACTTGTTCTCCAAGAGATTCTGGGAGCGACAGGTAAGTTTGTCCAAGCATCTTGTTGATCAAATTAAAGGAAATGAAAAAATATTTTTAAAGAATCTTGTTACTACGGAAGGCGTTTCTAAAAAAATTATCGAAAATTGTTTCTGTTGGTTTATTGTGGTGTAATTTATTTTTGAAGAAAAGGACTTGCGTAAAAATGTGGCCGTGAGGTGAAAAATCTGTCCGGCGACTGGGAACCATTCTGCAACAACTTGACGTCTTAGTGACGTAGGCATGAGCCTGATTAAAAAATGCCATTGAATGTATCCAAACACGCAGGATGTTGCAAAACCTGAGAAAAGCGCAACAAAACACTAGCCGAGTCTAAGACGAGTGTTTTTAGCTTTTCGAAAGTCGAGCAACATCCCAAGTGTTAATATAGATAAGAGTTTCCAAACACAGAAAAGCCCATTTGGTATTTCGCTTATGAAATAACAACAGATAAAAAAAGTAGCGGGAAGTTTCCCTGTTTGGATACTTTTACTCTCGCGCACGAGGATTGACCAATCAGAATTCGCGTCCTATACATTTTCCAGTGTCGAGCGAAATACATAATTATAGGTCATAGGTCAAGGATTTCAAATCAGTGAAAGGTATTAGTTATTTCAAATTTGTGACGCTTGCTACAAACGTGATCAGAAATATGTGACGTTGTAGCATTTTGAAATCTTACGCGAACACTCGATTGTATTAACGAACACGCACAGTAAATACAGTACCGAAGGATGAATACGCTGTGTATTTTATGATATTAAATTACTATGTTTGAGAAGTATTTTCGTAAGCTGTGATAAATTCCCATGTATTTGAGGGGTACAGATTTCTTGTATTATTTAAGAGAATGAGTACATTAGTAATAACACATAAACAGCAAGAACTTTTTTGTATGAAACTCTCTCAGGCTATTGAGACTTATATTTTCTTTATAGAGATACACATATTATTACTGAAGACAAGTCTCTAGAAAAGTGCATGTATATCACAAATTGATATAAGAACCTTTTTATTTTATAGTAGACAGTGTGATACTGAGAAATACATAGTGAGATATCCATATCTTCCCTAGTGAAGATATCGATCACGTGGTGTTTTCCCGCCACTCACATTGCGTTATTCCGACTTACCACCATATAATAAACAGAACATTACACGGCGGCGCGAAGATACGGACTTTTTCTCGAAAATCATAGTGTTTGCATTTTAGGTGTATCCGTTGAGATGCCGCCGTTGGACTCGGAAACTGAGACGATCACATTGCGAGGAGAACCAGACAAGCTTGGCACGGCTTTGACATTAGTTTACGAGAAGGCCAACAGTGTGTCGTTTGCCGAGGTCGATGCTCCGCGCTGGCTTCATCGCTTTATGATCGGTCGTAATGGTGAAAACATCAAGAAAATAACACAGGACTTTGACAAGGTACTTCGGTTTCCTCCTGTAGTAACACTGGACTGATAAGGGATGGCTTTCACTGAACCTCTGGGAAGAACAGTTTAGTTGAACTGATAGAGATACCCGCTTTCAATATCCTAGTTTAGTTTGGTTTTCATTTCGTCATAGGTATGATGTACAGTTGCTGGGCACAACAAAATGGCGCCGATGATCGTTGCATATTTCTGTGTCCTCAGATAATTTCGCTGCGGTCGAATTTGTTGCGAAGCTTTTATGTTCAAGTGTTTATAAAACGAAAATTATCGTCTAATCTGAAAGAGCTCGTACAACAATAGCAAACAATTATTAAATTGAAGTTGAGTGTGATATTGAGATTTATTAAGGTCGGGGTTTTTTGTTATGACAAGGTTTGTGGATAACACAAACCGAAGCTTTGATAAATCTCAATATTAAACGAAAACCGAATTCAACAGTTGTTTTATTGTATATTCAAATAGAAAGTACAAGAAAAACAAGAATGTGAGATATGTCATGAAATTAAATATCTATTTGGATATTTGATGGGGGAAAATCAGTTTCATCTTCTACAGTTTTTGTTTGCGATACTCCTGGAATACAACTTTCGTGACCTTATTGGTGTTTAAACGGTCTTTCTCTGCCAATAATTTGGAGATACCTAGGTCGCTTTTGTTTCCAAATCGACAGAAAGCCATTCTCTTTACGCTCAAGCACGTGAAATTTTCGCGCGCTTTTTAAGAAACAACTGCTACCGCGCTGGGGCTTGGTAACCAGAGCGTGCAATTCTTTTTTTGTACCGAACTTCGATCCTAGGAAAAAAAATATTGCGCGCTGAAACGCATCAGAAACGAGATTAGACTTTGAATACATAATTAAGTAAGTCATTTTCCAGTTTTTCGTTTACTTGCTTTGTTGTCGAGTTATTTCAGTTTGTTTACCAAGCGTATGCTAATTACGTCATACATCCACGCCAAATGCGATACACAGAAAACGTAATATCTCGGTGACTGCCAGCTAACATTTCTTTTAAAAATACTGCGTATTTCACTAGTATATCCGCATGGTATCACACAGATTTACTTCGCTGACAATGGAGATGCCTAACATTTTGTCCCAACTCATTATGCAGTGTGACGTAATTAGCCTGCACTTCGCGTCGTAAACAAACTGAAATATCGATCTTGAGCATGCACTGTTTCACGACGGGAACGCACGACCGGAAGTTTAAGAAAGTCAGGATTGAATTATTTTTATGTCCTTTTACCGTCGTTCTCGATTTCTGCGTTAGCAGTTGTTGTTTACCATCGAACCATAAGAGCTACGACATTTACTCCACACTTTCATTCACTTCCGGGAACTAGAATTAGAGAACATGGTTTGGAAGCTCAATGAATATCCAACAGCTCATTAACTGTGTTTGTCAACGTTTTCGCAAGTTTGGGAGCGTTTATTTTGGGACAATTGACCAATAACAGTACTTCAAATTTTATTGTTCAGTCTTAGGCTTAGTCCACACAAGTGACAACTATATGTGACAAGTTTTATTTGACTGTGTACGCGTACGATCCACACGAGACGTTCACTATTGTGAACGTCATGTTGGCCGCGCGAAAACGCTTTGTATGGGTGCTTGGGCACCACTGCTTGTTCAAGACATTTGTCACATTTTATGTGATGAGTCGTCCACAGGATCAAATAATCGTATATAAGCGCATAAGGCATTTGGACGCCAGTTTGTCGGCACATGTATTTGTTACATAAAATTTCGTCAATTTTCGTCGTCCACGCGATCAAATGAAGGTTGTCACATAAAAATTGCCCGTGTGGACGAGGCTTTACGGGTGAATGTTTACGTCGAATTATTCCTTATGGTCGTTCACGTTCCTAGACAATACGCACGTGACGAATAAGGGGAACATTTCTGGATAAACGTGGACAATAACATAGATCATGAATTTTATTGAATTTAAATTGAGCTTCCAAACCATGTTCTCTCATAACTGTAGAAACTAAACGTTTAATCCGATTAGATCAACCGCAGGTCTGTTGTAGTGACGTCAGTCACAACGAACACCCGTGAGGTGATCGACCCCTAAGCTCGTACTGATGTGTCGCCGAACATTGTCATTATAGCTTCATATTGAATTCAGTGATGACAAGGACAAGATTACATTGGAAGGACCCCCGCAGCAGGTGGACAAGGCTCATGAGGCGTTGGAGACATTTGCGCGTGAACTGGTATGTCTGATAAGTCGCTTGTCAGAAACATATTGATTATACAGTACCAATGTAAATGTGTACGTAATTCATTGGGAAAAACTCTGTTTATTTTAGAGATCAACCATGGATTTTGCTGAGGTGGAAGTGGACTACCATTTTCATTCTCACATTATTGGAAAAAATGGAGCGAATGGTAAGTCCTTCTGCCGGTCTCCTGGCAAACTTGGGCTTAAGGCTTGCTTGCTTGCCCGGCTGCTCGCGTACTAGCTTAGCTTGCCCGCTTGTTTACTTGCTTGCTTGCCCGCTTGCTTACTTGTCCGCTTGAGTGGTTGTCAAGTTGTGCTAGCTAAGAGGTATTTTCTTTTTGTAGTGAACCGAATCAAGGAAGAAACAAAGACCGCAATTATCATTCCAAGTGACAACCTGAAGAAAAGTTTGATTCGAATTGAAGGTTCTCCACAAGGCGTAGCTAAGGCAAAGGCGGAGATTTTGGAAATGGCAAAGAAATTGGTAAGACTCGTGGTTGGCGCCCATAATGTCAAAAATTCTCTCGAAACCCTGCAGCGCCCCATGTATTTCTCTTTTGTTCTCTGTTTTGCCTTCTTCCTCGACGTATTCCATTGTTTGAGTTGCCACGAGCGCTATATAGGGTTAACATACATGCAGATGTAGCTGACCGTTGTCTCGCCGCAGTAGCTTCAGGAAACAATTACTAAATGATTTTCCGAGTAGGGGAACAAAGTTTTATGTGCTTGAGGTGTCGCTCCACCATCGAGAACGGTATAAGAGCGCACTCGCCTGCGGCTCGTGATTTTTCACACTTTAGGAAATCTTGCGATATCCCTTATGCATGGATCACTTTACCCCACACGGAAAACAATTTTGTAATACTTAAAGCGGAAACCGTACTGGAAAGGCTTTTCTAAGGGAAAACCAATTCAACTACAATTGCGAAGCGGTGAGTCAGCCACTGTACAATTGCCAACCAGTGGCCGAGGGTAGAGCTGATAATAGCCAACCAAAAACAACAAAATAAAAGAAGATCGTTTGCGTCATTCTACCAACAACACCATATGTTAATGTATAAAATAAAGTGTGTATGAAAAGTGTTTTTTCACCACGAAGTCCTTCCTAACTTTGTACTAAGCATTACTTGGAAATTACTCGCACCTACGTTCCTTTCTACGGTACGGTTTCCGCTTTAACCCAAGATGGCTAAACGCTCAAAAGTGCGATAAAAATATTTTGTCTTTGATCTTTTTGTATTTTGGCCTTCTTTGGCACCTATACTAATAGCTTTCTTTTTGTACAACAGGAAAACGAACGATCCAGGGACATCATCATTGAGAGTCGGTTCCATCGATCTATTATTGGCGCGAAAGGTGACGGCATGCAAGAAATCAGAAGGAAGTACCCGGATGTGCGCATCTCGTTCCCGGATGCCTCTTCGAAGAGCGACGTGGTCAACATCCGTGGCCCAAAGGACCAGGTCGACAAGGTGTACGCGCTGTTGAAGAAGCAAAACGCCGAGCTGATCGAGTCGAACTACCGAGTGGAGGTTCCCATCTATAAGAAGTTTCACAGGAATATTATTGGACGAGGAGGAGTAACCATCAAGAAGGTAGCCAACAGCTACAGTACTGCTCAGAAGTAGCCTAAAGAAAAACGCGATTGTCACCTGTTCCCGAACCCGTTTCCCAAACTCTTCTAAACGCGTTTTATATCCAAAATTTGGTAAAAAAAAAACAACTACAGCGTCTAATTACCAATTAGACAACGAGTCCGAGTTGTCTGTGAGCAGATAGTCAACGAGGGCACAGCCCGATTTGACTATCTGCTCATAGACAACAAGGACGAGTTGTCTAATTGTTTTAGTATACATTCACTTCCACGCTAGAGCATAGTTGTTGGAGAACATGGTTTGGAAGCTTAATCGAAATTCAATGGAACTCATTATCTATGTTATTGTCCAGGTTTATGCAAGTTTAGGGTCCTTCCTCATCACGTGCACAT
>JAOBAZ010188650.1:0-10322 GCA_026546875.1 Pteroeides caledonicum | reverse complement strand
AAGTACAACTTTCGTTACGCGATGTTTGACGGTATCAACAGACAACCGAGACAGTCTTCTGACGTCTCGGTCTTCTCTCTCTAATCTCTATATATTTGCATTTTATGTCTATAGTATAATAGTAGCTGTCGGCATACAAAAATTTTCTTTGTAACCTCAAAGGAACGCCGCCTGATGACTAGTACTTTGATGGCCACCGCGCCATGCAACTGTATATAATTTAGTGTTATAGTTGACTTTGTCAGTGGGCATGAACCCTTTGGAGATGTTGGCGCTTATCTTAAAGAGGTTAAAAAGTATTTTGATAAGTCCTTGTATCAGTGATGATTTAGATCAACAGTTTCCGAGATATCTGCAATTTAAAAGTGCGCTTTTCATGAAAAAAAATTGCGAGCCTGGGTCATACGTTCTTTTGACGCCTGAGTAAAAGCAATGACAATTGCGTGTGTTCAGCTTTTAATCGGCGATGACAATTTAAAATTACGAGAGAACAACTACGGAAGTTTATCCCCATGTTCCAATACTTTAATAGGAAAAGAAAGTAAAAATATCAATGAAGAGGAATCTGGACGCGAGTCCCTCGAAGAGATCAAAGTAATATATATAATAATATATGAAGTCAAAATAATAATCATCTTGGTGTTGTCTGCGCCAGTGGCGGAAGCTCCCAACGTATACAAGGCTTTTTTGTCGACGTACACTGAATGGTAGCTTTTGCGATAAATAACGGCTATACGTATGTATATATGTATTTAATTTTTCTGACACTGGTAATCACCGTCGTCGTTCGAGCATCTGGGTTGAGTTCTTAGTCCCACTGGCAGTGTTTCGACAACCATTAACACGGCACGACCGTGACATTCTTAGTCAAAAGCAATACGATAGCTCATATACAGTTAGTAAAACTAGTATTGTACGTATCCGACGCGTCTGACAATTGACTAGAACGAAAAAGATGGCGGATGTACATTTTACCAGAATGCACCACGGTCTGAAATCGTTTAAACAAGAAGTTATTTACTTCCTTACATTAAAATTTTACGCCATTAGCTTGGTACTTGCAGTGCATTTTGGTAAAATGTACATGTCGCCATCTTTTTTGTTATGGTCAATTACCCATGACCGAGTCCCTCAGGCATTATAATTACGCTCGGAAATGAACAGCCGGGATGCTTACAACTTTTTTGTACCATTTAAATACTAATATCTCGGAAACTTGGAAATTCGATAAAAATATGAGGTAATATACCGAAAGGGTTTATTTGCACTTTAAGACTTTTATCAATATTATAATATAGTATTGAGATGGTAATGCATGACCGCTGACACTAGAAGAAATAGTATGACAGAAGGGTACACGGTTAAAAACGCACAAGTTGTTCATGCTTGATATCAGGCTTAATCATGGTTGATGAAATCAAGCTTGATCATGGTTGAGCTGGCCAGCTAAATCAATATTGATATCATACTAGTGGTTGACATCAATCTTGTTCACGCTTGATATCAATGTTGATCAAGGGTTGACGAACCATCAACCTTGGTCAAGCATGTGAGATTTTTAGCCGTGTAGACGGCAAAAAACTCCGAGCCTGCGGTTTAACATCACTGAACAATGTTGTGCTACCAACGTTGTTCATGCGCACTTGTCAACAATATTGAGCAATATTGTTGAAACGTAATCAGCTGTAAGAGCATTAATCAATGTTGTTAACAACTAAACAATATGGCAGCACAACATTGTTCAATCATGTTCATAGCAATGTTGCAACAACCTGATCATTTTTAGACGTATATGATCGCATCGCTCGAAATTTACGGCCTGGATACAAAGAGACTAATGCAGTTACATTGTTTCCATTGTGTAGATTTAGAGAGTAAAGAAACGCGTGTGTGTATAATTTTGCGGATGACTGTCAATTGTTCAGTATTTAAAGTAATAGGTATACGCCATTGTCATGCTAACCAGAGGAATATAAAATATAAAGATAATTTTAATTTTTAAAGCAAACTTGGATTTTACTGTTTTTGCGTAATTATAAGTGTAATTGCCTTGGTTCCTTTTTTTTTAGTTTGTTTTTGTAACACAGTAAGTTGACGTACATAGGGTAGCGTGATAGGGTAACTATTTGAAGGTTTTGACGCGATTACCTTGTATTTTTTCACATAAACAGTTACAAAGCTAAAGCCCGGTTTACTTATGATCGCTACTCTCGCTGAAATATTAGTTTAGTAAGCGCAGTGATCATACATGATCGTTACGATCGTAGCGATCGCTGAGATGAGGCATGTTTCAACTCAGAGATCGAAATTTATCCCAAGATATCACGTGCGCACAGTTCATCATCTAAAAACCTGTGACTTCGCTGAATCAATGTGATCACACAATGACTCATTAAGGTGGCTTACGCCTATGATCGCTACGATCGCTGAGTTGAAACATATTTCATCTCATCGATCGTAGCGATCGCGATGATCGCTACAATCGCTGAACCAATTTTTCAGCGATTGTAGTGATCGCAGCGATCATAATGTGAACCGGGCTTAAGAAAGACAGCGATCGAAGCGATCATAAGTGACAGGTATACGATCGCTACCGATCGCTTGATTTCATGTTTCAGCGATTGCACCGATCGTAGTGATCATACGTGAACCAGGCTTAATAGAGTAAACTGTTTGCGACAAGATGAATGAAACAGACAACACACGTGGAAATCTCACCGTTTTTTAATTAATTGTTAACATTTAATAGCTTTGTCTTTGAACATGTAGAACAGTGCTGTTGTTTAGACAGGGCATGTTCTGTCATGTTAAAAATGCTGTTACACAATACACCAATGTTGAATCAACAGTGTTGTTACAAGCTGGGCGACTTTTACGTGTGTAGTTCAGTCATTTAATATAATCGCGAAGTGCTTATATTGTCGTCTCTGAAGAAACACCAGAAGCGCTAAAGCCAGGTTCACATATGAATCGCTGGGATTGCTATACGATCGCTGACAAAAAAAAGTTGAGCGATCGTAGTGATTATATGTTAACAACGCTTCAGCGAGCGCGACGATCTCAGCGAATGCGTCAACAGGTATAGCAGAAGAACAATGCTTAAGTTGCTATGTGTTGGTCAGACTGAACCGAAATCGGATTACAGTGTACGAATTAACTGTTTAATTTTTCTATACAGAATTGACAGACTTTAAGTTTGTATGCAATCAAGGGTTTATAAACTGAAGTTTAGGTTTTGGAATAACATCTGCACCCAACAGTGCAATAGTAGGCCAGTGGTAACAACTTGTGTTAATATAAATTGTAAAGAAATCCAGTTATATACCCGCCCGTTATCAGATCTATAAGTAAACTAATTATTCCATTGAGACTGGACGCATGAACTAACAACTCAACATCGGACCAATATAAACCTCGAATCACAAATGTCTCTCAAAAAAATAAGTGGCTGATTTAGAAGTTTCTCGAATATATTACATAGCTCAAAAAGTAGTTTAAAATTCAATGTACTTTGATAACTATATATTGGTAACCCTATTTGCATGGGCAGACAACTAATTTAAAAACAAGTTTACTGTTCGAGAAAGTTGAATTATACGTAATATAAGTAGAGCTGTCTCATTTAAATTGGTGTAACTCTAAATCCACTTCTAGAACTTAATATAATTGTCATCATGCTTTTTCTTACTTTTCCGCCTTTGGAATCAACCTACGCAGCCTGAGGCTAAATCTCAGTGTAAGTTCTCGCTGACTCTTCTGGCTGAGTGCCGGCCTTGTGTACAAGTCTGTATATATCGCGAAAACAAAAAACCTGTAATAATTACAAGGTGCACGTCCACACACTTTTGCTCTTCTATTGCATGAACACGTGTAATGGTGTTTTCCTTGGAGATGTAGTCAAGGAACGTGATGTACACTTTTTGTTGTTGACACGCATAGGTTAAAACCCAAGATAGATACACATATACATAGCTATATATATACACCATAAACAATTGTCTACCGAAAATATCGATTAGTGTTGCCCTGACGCAACAGTTGTTCAATAAAAAAATCGTAGCACAACGTCGAAATAGAAAACTTAAAAAAGAGCTTACAGGGGAAACGCGACACTCGGTCGATGTCGTAAATGACACAGCATTAAAAAGACTGTCAGTATGGTAAGTGGGTGATTATAGGTATTTTGGACCAGCGTATATATCTTTGTATAATTATTTGTATGGATTTGCCAGAGGTGGAATATAGAAAAGTTGAATAATTGTGGTCATTTTTTTAGACTCAGAACGAAATGTGCTCTGGATGCGATGGTCTGATTACTGATCGTTATCTTCTCAAAGTTGCTGAGAGTTGTTGGCATGTTCGGTGCTTGAAGTGTACTATATGTCAGTGTGATTTGGGCTTGGAAACAAGTTGTTACACCAAAGACCGAAAGATTTATTGTAAAACAGATTACGCGCGGTGAGTGTTTTTCAATAACACCACTTTACATTACTCTATTATTGTCTGTTTTTCACGTTTCAAACAAGCTCTGCTTGCACCTCGTATCTACTTGAGAGCTCGTATGCATTTACAAACGATTATGTAGATCAAGGTATAATAGAACAAATTTGCTCATAAAAGCTACGTTTTGGAGAATTTCTGTTTGTTTAATAACATAATATTTGTTTAACATCGATTTGAATGTATGTTTCGAAATGATACCACAGGTAAAAATGCTCTGAGTGATCGTTTAGTAATTGAATTCCTAATAAGTTACTTTTTAGTGTATTTCACTTGAAGGATGGTGTTGATTGAATAAAATGTTCAATATTTTTCCAGTGTCAGAGACGCTTTTTCTGAATGCTTACATGATCGTACTATTTGGAAGTTTTTTTTGGATTGCGACCGAATTACGCAAACTGAATTTCCTCATAATGCATCACTTTTTCTCAACACGTGTTTTTTTGTATTTTTATGAATAAATCTGTTGTCAACATGCTAACAGAATTTTAAAAATCAGGTTTATCGCAGAGTTGAAGCCCTTTTACAGTCGCCATTTTTGTTCACAAAAGCACTGTTTACCGCTTTGCATACTTTATAAGTCCTATGAAAATATTTTTTCGTATCTTCGTTTCTTTTTTGTATCAGATTACTTTCATGCAGACGTGTGCTTATTGTTCAGAACAACAGAACAATAGTGAAAACAGTTACCCGAGGTCCTCGTATTTAGTTTTAATTAACGTTTACTAAATCTCTTTCAGGGAATTCGGTACGAAATGTGCGAGCTGTGATCGAAGTATTCAAGCAAGCGACTGGGTTCGCAAGGCAAAGAATAATGTTTACCACTTAGCGTGTTTTTCCTGTGTAATTTGCTTACGACAGTTGTCAACGGGCGAGGAATTCGCCTTACAAGACACCAGGGTCTACTGCAAGACTCATTATGTAGAATTGTTAGAAGCCAATGTGTATTGCGATGAAGGTACAGAATATATATATTTACTAAACAGTTCAAATATTTTGCTGGAAGTATTTGCTTTGCTTATACCACCCCTTTACTTACGATATGTTATCGCAATTTTAGCTTGTGTTTTATGTTACAAAACACGTTTGATTTTTTGTTTTGTGTTTTGCACTTTGCGAAAATTTCTTTATTTTGTTCTAATTGTACCTGGTTTGTAGCTACATAATGCTTCTTTTTCCTTTGCTAAAATATCAAAGCCTCGTGCGGGTTCTCCAAAGCGCGGTTAGCTTAACCCTAGGTTAGTGAAAAATGGAGAAAATTGAGTAAAATGTTCGGAGCCTGGCTTGTTGAAACGTTTTTGCTTTTTAATAGAACTGTTGTGAATTGGTTCAAGGGTTACAATGTGAATTTTAATTTTACAGAAAAATCTTTTGTCTTTTTTATTACATGTTTTAGGGCCAACTCACAAAAGCTCAATTAGACACTTATCTCAAACAAGATAACCTTGAAAGGTTGAACTTGTAAATTAGGAAGGAGAAAAACAAATTTTTGATTGTTTTAAGATTTTAAAACAAACGTACTCTTAAACCTTTTTCAGTGTGGTAGAAAAGTTGGTTAATCAATCTTTTGGTACGCTGTTACGAAGTTACTTCTTCTGCAAAAATACATTTATCAGTCAATATATACTTTGTTTTTTTGCCTAAAAAACATTGAATATTCAATTCAATACTTATTCCACCCACTTAAGGCGCTTTGCCGATCGGTTGTTAGACTTACACAATAAGCCAAATATTGTCATGAATGGTTCTTTGTTTTCTTTTGTTTTCTTAACTGCACTAATGGCAGTGTTTGGCTTAATTATTCATCCAATTTGGCAAGCGTGCATGTGACCAATGTTCTTTCAAACGATTTTATTTCCACATGCATGTTTTAGTATGTTCAAAGATACTAGAATATTGTGCTGTTATTTGAACAGCCATTCTCTATCAACTGTTACAGACATGTTGCAATCAACAGTATATGTTACAATGCAAGAGTATGTTACTGTTACACACATGTTGAACCATGACAAAATGACAAATTGTGACTCTGACAAAAAACCCATAACGATTCGGCCTAAAAACTCTAAAAACCAAAGCATTTCGCGCGGGTTCACGCTCGTGTAGGAGTATTTCCCACAATATTTCAGCTACGTTTAATTTTGTTGCAATAATGTAAGTTGAAAGCTTTAATAATGTAAGTCGAAAGTTGAAGCTTTTTAGCTCTATGTACTTGATGAAATAAAACTTGTGAAAATGGATTTAACCCTTTCCATACCGATGGTCACTTTCAATATTTTACTCTGTCTAACGCCAGACGATTTTACTTGTAATGTGGAAAGTTTGGTATTGAAGGGGTTAAGTAACAAATTTAACTCTTTTCTACCCCGTTTTGAATCAAAAGCTAATGGCGAAGTACCTGCAAAAATAGTTGCAACTTGACTTCAAAATCCTTGTGTTATCTTAACCATCTTAGCCGCGTGCCTATTGCACGTCCGGGGGGTCGAGGTACCGTTCCGGCACCCCCCGTGCTCTGTTGATCATTGTGTAGTAATGTAACAACAAAACAGATACGATGGTCTGTATTTTGTTTATTTTTTACCAGATTCTTGAATAAATGGCGGGCAATTTAGTTTTAAAGACTTAAACTTTCCTAAAGAAATTTCGGGAATATATTTGGGATGTTGGCGTCACGGGGAATGACGTATCTCGCTCCCACACATTGGTTAACCCCTAAAAATAATGCTGTGTTCAACTTTACTTATTTATGAACGGTTGTTCAAACTGATATGTTCTAAAAAACCTCAATCTTCAATTGTTCAAATAAAACAACATAAGTTTGTTTTGCAAATTCTTTTTTAATCATTTTCATCCAAAGTTGTTTCATTTCTCTAGATCAATCTCTTATAAAACCGAAGAGAATTCGAACGACATTTTCTGAAGACCAGTTACAAATCTTAACGGCTAATTTCAACATGGATGCCAACCCAGACGGCCATGACCTCGAACGGATTGCAAACCAGACTGGTCTAAGCAAAAGAGTCACTCAAGTTTGGTTCCAGAATTCGAGAGCAAGACAAAAGAAGCAAACAATGTTACAGAAAGGTAATTAGTCTGGGTGATCTTAGATTGAGCAAAAGGACTGGAACTAGCAACCCAATTTCGTACTTGTTAGATCGTGATTTTTTTGTAAAACTATTCGAAACTTTGTGTGTGTGTCTTGTATTATTGCCTGTATTTGAACTAAAGTTGATTTCTACTTATTTTTACTGTAGAATGAAAATGCTGAAACATCTGTTAGATATGAATCAAAATGAACAAACAGTCACCATCAGACTTTTTGTAATCCTGATTTAAAATATCAGGCTGTTGAAAAGATACAACTGCCATAATGAAATAGTAGCTTCAAGGAAATTGTCAAAAGCTGAGCTATTTATTTCGCCGAGTGCAGTATATAAGATGTCGATTTCATAATCTGTGACGGAAACCAGTTTGACAAGCTTTAAAAAATCTCTTAGAAACCTGGCCCCTGATCAACAATAATTGTTCATTCTGTAAAGAAATACGCTGAACATTACCTAATTAAAATTTCTGTGAAATATGCAACTATATGTAAGAAAGTGACCAGTCATTATATACAGAGGGGAGGTCAGGGACAGAGGTGGTGGCGGTAGGCTAAGTGTCACACTACACAATGGGATGGAAATTTAAGAAACTATATTTATAAGGCCTGATTTCCTTTAGGCGAAATTTTTCGCGCGAAGCGAATTTTTCTTTTGTCTTTCAAGCTCTGAGCCATAACTAATCAAATCGAAACAAAAGAAATTCGTTTGACGCGAAACATTTCGCTTAGTGGAAATCCGGCCTAAAGCACAGAATAAGGAATAAACAGAAGTCCGAGTCTGTCGTACAACGTGTCCCCAATATTTTATGCAGATTTTATGCAGTTTACTGGCCAGAGTAATGGCGGACTAGCCAGTTCAGGGTGTTCATTGGCTGTTTTGTTAATTAACATGCAGTTTACTGGCCAGAGTAATGGCCGACAGTATGCGTAATGCGATATGCGCGAGGACACAAACTTCAAAGGTTCCAACTTAAGTCGATCTTTTGTTTATTCCTTATTCTGTGATTAAAGGATGGTGTTGATATACCGGTAGTTGCATCTGTTGTGACCCATTGGACCAGTCATAGTATCACTAGTTGCATGAGATAGAATTTATTTTATCTGTACAAAAAAAATATAAATTCCCATATAATCGTATGCCTTAAACACAACTGAACAAACGTAACTACAATATGGAAACTAGTCTACGGACAATTTGCCATTCCAGGGACAAGGCAATGGTGAATACACATTATTTTTACGTGCCCTACAGCCAGCTTTCGCCGTCCGGGTCTCTTTTTAATATCAAAAGCGATCCAGAAAAGCAGTAATTTAAAAATAACAAAAACTCTCGTCGGTGACGGCAAATAAAATAAAAATCTCTTTCATTGATTGGACAGTGATATTTTACCGCTGCTCCTAACGACAACCAAATGGAAGGAAGTTCCCTTTTTAAAGTGTTGTAAGCCGTGCTCACTTATTTAAAACATAAAAACAATGCCTTCGCTTTTCACACGGAATTGCAATATACGTACGTCCACTTACTTTTCCTCTTGTGTAAATGACTGGTTCTGAGTATGTTTTTTGCTAAGATAATATACTTGTAGTACAAAAAGAAGTTGATAGTTGGTAGTCTTATGTTTTGTATGTACAGTGAGATGTGATATTCTTTCCATAACTAAATTATTTAAAAACCTTAAATAAATATATACTTAGAAAACGACTGACAGAAAATTTTTCACTGAACCTGTCTTTGATCATAGCTAGATCACACAATAATGAATTACCAGATACAGAAGGTTCACTCATGTTGGTACCTTGTCCTCATACAGATTGCATTACAGATGTGGTACAACCAGTAAATGCTCTGGCCAATAAGCATGCTGAACTGGCTGGTCCTAGCCATGCATACTTTTGCACAAATACGGTATAAAGACATGTTGTACCACTGAATGGGAATTCTTTTTTCTAATACTGTTTCAGTGACCTGATCCAACACACGCTGGAGCAAAGGGATAACAATACAACCATTAGCTCTTTGTGTTTCAAAAGATTTGCTTACAAGTTGTGCAGAACGTCCTTCGTCAGAGCAAGGCTAGCTTTCAGCATAAAAAAGTGCTGTTTGTATGTTTTTAAAAGCAATTTATTTACTTGAGTGAAGAGCTTTTGAAGTTTACCATTGTTTCGATGTTTGATTTTATATTTCGTATTCCCTATGCAGCATAATATTGCTATACACAGCTGCAATAAATTATGCAAAATTAGGGTTAATTTCCCCTTAATTAAAGTAAATACACAACTATATACAAATATAACACTTTTTACTTTTGATAACCATATACATTTTTATATTTTGGTAGTTACGTTTTAAACATAGAATAATGAATTATATGTCTTCGTTCTGAGATTCTTTGGTACATTTTCATGACCATATGGACACTAAAAGTAAACAAAATTTAATGTCACCAAAAATTCATATTTAGCAATTACTGGCCTGTCTCATTGTATCATAATAAATCCTTCAGTACCATAAGGTGATGGCCACACTAATATAGGGTGAAGGTCATACATATAGGGTAAACATCATACATATATATAGGGTGAAGGCCACACTAATATAGGGTGAAGGTCATACATATAGGGTAAACATACATCTAGGGTGGTGGAACGCGTTTCGAACGCGATTTTGGGGGCGCGTCCCTGAAACGTTCCACAACGTGTTCTGGAACGCGTTGCGGAA
>JAOBAZ010188539.1:0-10324 GCA_026546875.1 Pteroeides caledonicum | reverse complement strand
AACCAAGAAATCTCAAGATCAGCATTGTCGTGACTTACCAACTCTACAGCCTGGCACCACAGTCCGTATCCGTACCGATACAGAAACCAACTGGTCAAAGAAGGGTAGAGTGGTGGAAAAATGTAGTCAGCCTCGATCCTATAGCATCTTAAATCAAAAAGGGAGCCTCATTTATCGAAACAGGCGACACCTAATGCCAACCAATGAAACATTCAGAGATGACACTTATGGTGATACATTACCAAGTCAACCCAATGTGACATCAAGTAGGACGGGTCCCACAGTGACAACCCGAACAGGCCGACAAATCAAAAGCTGACATAAAAGAAACACTCGCAATATATACTATTTTTAGTCATAGTATTTAATCTAGAAAAGCTCTGAGTACGAGACTCAAAATAAAAATATAAACAATTTTTTACTCGAGTAGAAATTTATTGCAGTTGTTTAGGATTTAATCAAAATATTATATTGTATTTACAAGTATTTATATTGGATGTGTTTTCACCCTTGTGTTTATTTCTCTAACTGTCAGTCGGGGTAGGCTTTTACTTTTGTATTAATTCCATTATTTATTCATTATTTTCATATAATAACAGTTTTACGTTGCTATAGTATTTTTTACCTTGAGAATACTTCACGAGTTTCGGGTAAATACAATGTAAAAGCTAGACCGCTTCTTGGTTTTTAAGCAATATATTTTATTTCAACACGATAAGAAGGTCCACTCTATATCGAGAGTTAGGACCGTGATTATGTCAGCCAATAAGGTTCATTTATAAATGACCGAAACATTAAGTAATATTATGTATGTCCGTAACATGAACTATTAATAATATAATGAGCAATAACATCCTCCCAGCTAAAGAAAGTTTTACACAATGTTAAATTTTACCTATGAAATTGTTCCCGAGCAAGTCGTAAGGCTTGTCCTTCTATTGCTGCTTTTCTTCTTGGTCGAACATTAAATTCACTCTTCGCTGTCTCATCTTTCATTGGCAATTCCTGAACATCTTGATTTGCATGATCGCCAACTTTAAGACTCTTGCTCTCTTGAATTTCAAAAGGAATCACTTCCTATACGGGTCGATAAATGGATGTTGGTCTTCCAACTTTTGACAACACCTTCAAATTTGCTCCTCGCACTTGACTATCTGCCCCTTTACTAGGTTCACAATTTTTCCTATTCTCCATTGCGTACGTGCCATAGGTTCATCGTCCTTTATGAGAACGACGTCACTTACCGCAATTGGTCTTGAATTGTTACTGTTCTTCACTTTTCGGTACAAGTTCGCTTGACGTAGCTCGTTCATATAACATGTACGAAATCGCATCCAAATATCTTTACACTAAGCACTTTGCGCAGGTGAAATATTCTTTTCTTGCAATCATCCAAAGACGATGGAGCCACATGGATCACTGATTGAAGCTGTTTTCCAGCAGGATTGCTATAACCATGTATTAACTGGAATGGTGTTAGCGGTTCATCTAAATCATCTTCACTAATATATGCCAGTGGTCTTTCTCGTTGATTGCGGACTCGATCTCGCATAAAATAGTTTGGAGCTCTTTGAACGTTATAAATGCTCTTCCGAGGGTTTTCTTTAAGGCTGTCTTAACTGATCGAACTAATCTCTCGTAGAATCCGCCCCACCATGGGGAAGCTGGTAGTATGAAACTTTAACTCACATCATGAAGTAACATAAACGTCTTCACCTTGGACGATTGGAAAGTTTTAAAGTTGTCACTTACCTTGCGATCAGGAACGCCCCTTGATGCTACAAAGCGCTTAAATCCTCGTAAAAAGGCCTCTTTGGACATGCCTGGCACCAATTCCAAATGAATGCCACGGCTCGAAGCACATGTCAGTAAACGGATGTAGGACTTGGTATTATCGACACCGTCTTTGATAAATCATGGTCCTGCAAAATCTAACCCGATGAACTGGAATGCATGCGCCGAATGGTTAACTTTATATTCTGGTAAGTCAGGACTGTTTGGTGCACGGACTGGTTGTCCTTGGTACCGTATACATATTACACGTTTCCAAAGTACTTCTTTTACTTTTTCCCTTCCTTTTACGATCCAATAATTTCTTCTGATTCGGGCTGGTGTTGTTTCAACTCCATGATGTAATGCTTCTTTGTGTGCATCCCAAATAACCAACTTGGTAAACAAAACTAACATCGTTGTTGCGAAGTATAATTAGATGCTGTTCATGATACTCCAACGAAGAATTTGCGAAACGTCCTTTTAAACGCAATATTCCGTCCTAATAACTGCAATGACGAAGAAAGGTTCTGGTAATTCGATTGTCCTCTCAGCAGTAGTTACTCGTCTTTTATTAACATGACTAACGCGTTGTTATACTCATCGACTGTGAGAGCTAGATAACTACACCGCACTTTTTTACTGGCTTTGTCATATTGTTCACAAATTGTAACACATATCCAGTAACTCGGATTAACTTTTGTAGCGAGCTGTGGCGATTGCAAAGCATAAATACACTGATTGAACAGACGTTGTTGTTAGGCGTGCTTTTAGTCACTATGCCAGTAGTAAATACACGGGGCTCGGAGTCCTTAGATTGCAAGAACAAAGGCCGTTCAAACCAACCACCTAAAAAGTCTCACAAAGATTTGAAGCCAACCGCATAGGGATATCAGCAGGATTACTGTCACCCTTTACAAAAGACCATTTGTCCCGATCGACCACCTGCTTGATAGCAACAACACGATTTTCAACCCAAGGCTCCCATCGTTTCTCTTTACCATTGATCAAAGAAAGAACAACCTCCCAATCATACCAACAAAAAATATTATGCAGGTAATTACAACCTAGACACCCTGAGATGACTTCACGAATAAGTTTACTTAACAGTAAACAACTTATCAACTCCAATCTCAGAATGGAAAAGTTTTAAGGGTTTTAGAAAATGAACACGGACAGTGTCCTGACAAACGAGCCGCAGGTAGATTACCGCAGTAGAGCTCGGCGAAACTACCACAACAACCGTGAAGCTCTACACTGGTGGAGAAGACGTTTTGTCAATACAAATCAAGGGCACCTAACTTCTTTACGTTGTTTTAATTCCTCCACCAATTTCTGCCAAACAAAAACAATATGTTCCGGTATGAATTCATCCCAATTCAATTTATCTTATATATACATAATAACTGAAAAATGGTTTTGATTGTGATGGCCGTGACCGGAGCTATAAAACCCAAGGGGTGAAAAAGCACAGCTGCAATACTCAACAAGTTTCGCTTGGTAAGTTTAACGGTAATGCACTTTGAAAGCAACGTATGAAAACGGAAAATAGATTCGTCTGCGGTGATGTCCCATGCCACACCTAAAACTGACGTTTGTTGAACACTTATATTGGGCGAGATTGTCTCGAAATAAGTCATGTCATCGCTGTTACTAACTTCCTCAATTCTCTTCTGCTCCTGAGATTTGAAATAACTAGCTAATACGCGGTTATTTGTAACCCACTTGCGCAAATCAAAACCAGCCTCTATTAACATCGCTTTGGTTTTATTGTAGATGTCTTTTCCTTTTTCAATCTCATTGCATCCACTAACTAAATCGTCAACATAAAAATCATTCTGAATGCGTTCTCAAGAGCTTGTTCTCTTTGCAGATAAGTAGAGAGGTGATACTGTAACGTTGCGTTCAACAGAAATGGACTACACGTAATGCCGAAGACTACTCTAGAAAATCTATAAATTACGACTCTCTCATCTTCTACTGGCAAATCATACCATAAGAATTGTAGATAATCTCTATGTTGCCTATCAATCCTAACATTGGGGAAGGTCTGTCTGATGTCAGCAAGTATCCCAAATCAATTTAGCCTAAAGCTAAGCAACATATCAAATATTTTTTTCAATAAATTTGGCCCAGAATATAAACAGTCATTTAATGATGGCGCATTCACTTTGCACGAATCATCAATGCTCTAACTTTAGCCTTTTCTTTATCATTACGAATGACAGGCCTATATGGCATATAGTGTACCTGCCCAGGTTGCTCAGAAATTTCATTTTCTGGGACTCTATCAATAATATGCTGTTGTTCACACTCACTGAAAGCTTTTCCATAATCATACAAAATATCCTTGGCCACTAACTTGCTAGTCAATGATTTTAGCCGCTTTTCACAGACAGCAAAGTTTACCTTCCAGTGTGGAGTTCAGCAACCGAAGCATTAGTTTTCTCAACTGGACGCCTCTAGATATTAGAAGACAACGAAATCGTTGTATTTTTATTTTTAAATGTATTCATGGTCTTATTGATTTCGATTTTAATCTCAAATCAATTAAATCTATTCATCACCATAATACAAGAGGAAATATTAATATACGTCTACCAAAACCTAGAAAAGGTAAAAGCCCACCTATCAATCTCCACTAGACTACAATAACCTGGACAACTCAATAAAAAACACAAATTCTCTCCTAAAATTTAAATCTAACCTGAAACAATTAGTAAAACAAAGCTTCTAGTTGACGTCACAAACTAAGTTAACAGTTTATTTTCAGATGTAAATGTATGAATGAATGTTTGTATGTCCATGTTTGTATATTGTATTGAGGACCCCACTGAAAAACACCTCAAGTGACGTGGGTTTTCTGAATAAAGATATAAAGTTATCTGGGAGTTCCTCATGGTCAGATTTAAATAGGAGCTTTCAAAAAGACATTGTATATAACGATCTCCGTCATATACAATGTCTTTTTGAAATTTATCAACTACGTTATTATCATCTGTCATTCCTAAGTTTTCAACATGCCAAAACTTATCTAACTCTTGACGCAAACTAGTTTCTAACTCACTCTGCTCAGTTAAGACACGAAGTAAATGTGTCTCGAGACAATGTTGTTTAGGGAAATGTTGGGCACTTTGGACAATTTTTTCACTTAGTACTTATCCAACTCTTGCTCGACATGCCACAGGACCTAGTTTACTTCGGATCACTCTACCAGTCATAAAAAAAACATGATAATAATCCATGCCAATAAGAGTACCAATGGGAAGTGTCATTTTCATGCTCAAAATACGCCAAATTCAACCTGATAATTCAGGTATTTCATGCCAAATCGAAAGAGGTTGATTAACTAGGGGACTACATATTGTAGGAACACAGAAGACCTGGAGAAATGTAAATATTTTAATGTAATTATTTTTGTTTCTTACTTTAAACTGAACCACTTCGAGTGTCTGTACTTCACTATCCTCAGTATGGCCGAATGTTTTAATTACTACCTTCTCTTGCTTAACTGTTTTTAACTGCAATCTAGTTCTTACCTTGTCAGATATGTATGTTCTCTGGCTACCACTGTCAAATAGAATCCTAGTGCAAGTTTCCTCAGCATCATCTACTGATAATAAACTAGCTCTAGCATTTTGTAACAATATGCCAGTTGCATTATTAGTGCTGGCATGCACTGTAAAACCCTTGTTTGCCTTACAGGCTTCCCTTTCTGCAGTTCTACTAATCTGCTGTTGATCTTCGCTTAAAGTTTCTGTCTGCCTATTAACAGGTGTTCCCTCACATATTGAAATATGGTGTTTGCCTGTTTTTGCACTTCCTACAAACATAATTAGACTTGCATTTGTTTGCAACATGTCCAACATCCAGAGATATAAAGTACCGACAATTTCTACGAAGTATAGTAAACCGCTTGCTGTAAATGACTCTTTTTTATGGAAATTGTCATGATTAGGACGATTACTCGATGGAGCACAGTTCTCTTGAGCTCGAAGCTCACTATTGAAATATTCCATAACTTTTTCTAGTGTCCAAACCCCATCTCCAAATTTTTGAGAAATTATCATAATTTCATCAAGAAGCCGCTCTTTCAAAATTGGAATTAATAATGATCCGTAACCTGAGGTGTCAAGTTTAAGTGATTTAAGATTTTTTACGCAACTCTGAACGTGATTATATAACATTCTTAAGCCTTTACATTATCCCTAGACTTAATTTGGCTGAGCTTTAGCAGAGACTCCATGCTGAAAACTCTGGTAACATTAGTTTTGG
Organism: Pteroeides caledonicum; assembly: GCA_026546875.1. Lineage (NCBI taxonomy): Eukaryota > Metazoa > Cnidaria > Anthozoa > Scleralcyonacea > Pennatulidae > Pteroeides > Pteroeides caledonicum. The sequence continues at coordinate 4,279 of JAOBAZ010188539.1, read as the reverse complement.
TAATTTAATAGAGCTATCCACACCTCCTGTCTTACTAGGTAAGCTGACAGGGAACAGAGCTTCGGAAAGCTCCGCTAACTTCAAGTCTGCCTTTCCTAAGACATCAAAACTGGGCTCTAAAGTTTTCATATCTTGGACTACCACAGTTTCTAAATCTTCCGGACTGATTAAGCTAGTGATTTCATTATGCACACTGTTTATTTGTTAAAATATACTTAAAAGAGTATTTCTTAACCCCAAACGTTTTGCCTGCTCACAATCTGGTGTAGACATATAGTTGTCGATATCCTTCAAAAGACTTTTTAAGTAAGCGAAAACGTCGCCGTATCTACACTTAGCCCTGTTTATTTCAGTTGCCATATTATACTATACGAGTCAAAATTAAATTCAAAAAACCAAACACGAGGGAACAAAGTCCAACCGCCTAAAAAATACGAGGCAGCAAAGTCCAATAACGCAAAAATGCAAATATTTCAGAAAGTACCGAGCCGCACAAAATGTAAATACTAAACTTACCACACATTAATTCTGACCAGCAAACCGTATAAACTGCAGGAAACACCGATGTCCTACAACCGTATTAAACCTTGAGAAATACGAAGCACAGGTGTCTGATACAAGCAACAACTGCCAATAGCACGCTCTTGACTCTTGATCAAAATATCTTTGTGAGCACCGTCTCCTTCAGATCTTTAGTAGATGGTGAACATCAGCTGTCCGCTATCGGGCTCCATGTAAAAGCTAGACAGCTTCTTGGTTTTTAAATAATATATTTTATGATAACACGATAAGAAGGTTCATTTATAAATGACCGATACATAAGGTAATATTATGTATGTCCGCAACATGAACTATTAATAATATAACAAAAATATCTGAGTAATAACATACAAAATACAAAAAGTATGAACAAATTATATTTTATTAGGAAGAGTTCTTTTATACGAGCCAAAACATTTTTATACCAGAATATTATTTTCAATATTATTGCGATTTACGGAAGGAAACCTTGTAAGTTTGTACCAGGAAAAGCAAGCTCTTACTTGGAAATACGGATATACCGGTACAAATAAAACATTATCGAGGTTGCGTTTAATGTTTATATCAATGGCAAACTTAAAGTTTAAAGTAAGGCTTAAAATAAGTTTAAAATTAGAACCACGGAAAGTCCGAATAACAATACTAATTCATGTTATTCGGATCTTTGTTTGTATTTTTAGGCAGCATTGAGGCATAGAATTATTTTGTGATTGACGCTTACGACTCTTTAGTTTTTGCAGATATTTAAAAGCAAGACCGCAAAATAATATGCAATTAAAAAGAGGCGAGGGATTGCTGCAAAAATATATTAGCCTACTAATAATATAACCTACAGGGAGAATAGGGTACCCAAAGTCAGGAAGTCATAAAAGGAATATTGAAACCGGCCATTTCGAGTGAAAGGAATATTGAAACCGGCCACATTCGAGTCTCACCCGGGGGGGTGAGACTCGAATGTGGTTTTGTATCAGTCAGTACTATAGGCAAGAGCAATAAGCTCTAAAAGTGAAAAAATTGAAAATTATTTTTGTTCATATCGCCTCAAGAACCTAACCGAGTCGACCGACAAAGAAAGACAAGTTTCTGCTAAGTTAATTTGTTTTGGCGGTATTTTCCTTAAAAGTATTTGGCTTAAGAAAGTAATATGAAAGGTTTTAAAAATTACAAAATATGTTATTTTCCGATGGTTGCTATGTCCAACTTAAATATGACGTTTGTGGTGTGAGATATCCAACTCAAATGTGATGTTTCTGGCGTGGTGTCGCGTGTGGTGTGGTGTAGTGTAGGGTGTGGTAGTGAGGAGGGGTGTCACTCGCAGCTGCTCAATGCTGTTTGATTTTGAGTTTTGGGTGAAGGGGGGTGGGGGTAGAGAACATAAGGACAAGAGGCACGAGAAAAATGAGAAAGACGAGAACGAAGACAACAACAACAGTAACAACACCAAGAACCGCAACAACAGCAATATTGGTGACAGCAGCAAACAGTATGCCAAAGGGTAAAAAATAATTATTGTAAAGTTATTTTTGCAACAAAAATGTTGAAATTTCTTTTAAAATTATTGTAAACTATTGCGTATAGCAACTGGTGGTAAAACGAGGAAAAATGTCCCGGGTAAACAGGACATTTGTGTAGCTATTTAGTAATATATTGATCACTCTTTTCCATTCCGTTTCTACGCAGTACAAAATTGCCTTTCTAATCCATGCAAAAATGGTGGAAGATGCGTACCGAAAATGCATAGTATGTCTTTCAAAATGTGTGAATGCTTGGATGGATTTGTCGGTGTTCTTTGCCAAGAAAAAGGTATGTTTGATGGTTAAAATGTTTAGTTATACATAACGATACGGAACACTCTGCTTTCGAGGAGTATAAATGTTTTGTTTACATGGAGGAAAAAGTCATGCATAGAAGTCCTGTCTCTGTCGGCGTTGCTTTGTTTGCTTCCAGATTTCCGGTAGACAACGACAAGTGATGTGACTGCCCAGAAAATGTACGGACAGCTTGTGGCTGTAAAATGGATGAATAATATTGCCCCTAGGCCTTCAATCCCAAAGGGATAATCATGAATAAACCCAGCACTGGACCACTCAGTGTAGACCTAATCTTTCTGTACGGATGACGCAGGCACTCTGTGGTTTATTAGGAACAGGCTACATTGCGTTATATAATTGTGACTGCGGCAAAATTCCAATGCAATCCAGCTGTCCATTATAGTGGTCTCGTTTGATGCGAATGAAATGAACGTATACAAACAATCTACATCAATAGAAAGAAAACTTTAAATATTACCCACACTTCTAGCACTTCAGCTGTTCGTTTTGGGAAGTACGGAACACTAGCGTAAAATCAACGTAATACGAACAACCTTTTATGTCAATAGAGAGGAAACTTTAAATACTACCCACAACTTCAGGCAGAAACACGATGCACTAACGCAAAATTAACGTATACGAACAAGCTTCTATGTCAATAGAAAGGAAACTCTAAATACTACACAAACCCCTAGACCCTTCATTGTGCGTTTCGGGACATTTTGAATATAGAAATACGAAAAAATAGCGTAAAATCAACTTCAAAAAAAAATAAGTCAAAACAATGCTAAAACAGATTAACTCGCCATAGTTTTAAGAAGAAACGAAGGAAGAAACTCCAGACTATTCAGGAATTTGACAAAGATTAGAGATTCATTCTATTTTGAGTCCACGTTCCCGCATAGGTCAAGGGTCGAGCGCGTGGGATTCGGTCTATCGGCGTGTTAGACAACTTTGGCACAGCTTTGAATTGGTAAAGCTACTAAGCCATCTATTTATCGCTTTGGCATTCGCACCACACACGCTTCTCTTAAAAATTCAAAACGAGAAGTCCAGGTCTATGCTGGGGATCACTGAAGTGAAAATAACAGTGAATCATGCTTTAAATTAATAGGCTACCAAGCTAAACAGCCCGCACGTCCGGAAAACGGACGCAAAGCATTTTCAATTTTTCATTTTCAAAAGGGATGTATTTTGCGTTTTGAGTACAAATGACTTGAGTGTCGGATGGCGATGGCGGTTAAAAGGCAATAATTTTACAGTTTAAAAAGCGTTAGAGGACTGCTATATTTGAGACTGGAGACTGAAGAAGTTATTGACTTCCAAAGGTACAAAGGACCAAACGCGTCAGCGCGATATTGTTCATGAGACTAAAGATCATACAATTAACCGACTTTTGCAAAAAGAAGAACTTTAGAGGTTGACGTATTGACTTGAGCTTGACGTTGTAGATCTAAACGTCGCTGTTCTTTTGTAAGGGCAGAATGTAGCTACTGCACGCCTGTTTGTTATGCGATGTTTCTGCTCTAGAAATAGATAGATCGCGAGTGCTTAAACACTGTGGAATTTAGAACAGCAGTATCAACTTGCTCTTACGGTAGTTTATGTCATGAGTAGGCGACACAGTTAGCTGAATAGCGTTCTTAGCTTTTTCAAAAATAAAACAGGCTAGAGGCCTACTTCTATTTTCTTTTTATTACCTACTTGGCCTGCTTTTATTTTCATTTTATTACATATTAATAATATATAATTCATAACATCAATTTTCACAACTTTCCGCATTCTTCTCGTTTTATATATTCGAGCCGATATCCATAGCGCATTAACTATAAGAAAACATTCGCCCTGGGCACCTGGGCTGAGTTGTTCAAAGGTGGGTTAGCGCTATCCCAGGGTTAAACGTCAACCCACTGTTTTAGTTCAATGTG
>JAOBAZ010188428.1:0-10326 GCA_026546875.1 Pteroeides caledonicum | reverse complement strand
AACAAGCTAGTTAGTACCCGTCACCCAGTATAGTGAAGCCAATAACCCCTCCCCCCATTTTCTTAGCGGGAAGCCTGGCTCGGCTAAGCCGCGGGTAATTTGATTTGGAAAAGATCAACAGCTATCACAATTGACAATAGAACTGGAGCTTTAAATGAATATTTTAGAAGTAATCACAGGTGTAATTTGTCCCCCATTTGGTGAGAACGAACCATACATTTCCTAGTTCATCGAAAGGATGTTCAAACTGGAAACAGAATGGTGGAAAAACGAGATTGTAAACGATATTCACGAAGTCCTTCGCAAGAAAGAGTTGACTTTAGCACATTACAAAGGCTCTTCACCTCAACTTCCAATAAGAAGATATTTAGTGGACTGGTTGGCCATTATATTCGAGAAAATGGGCTCCTCGTATGGTATTCTGCATTTAAGTGTTTCTTTAATGGATTTTTTTATGGACAACCACGATATTCCTGAACCGCAACTACACCTGGTGGCACTCACTTGCTTTTTGCTCGCAGGTCAGTCACGATCATGTGCCAGAAAATTGGTCTAGTGATTTTAAAACATGAACTTATTGTTCACTTTGTATACGAATATTACCTTTGGTACAACTAACCTATACGTCTTTCCTTTTGTTAAATTAATTTGAACATAATTTTATTTAATTTTACTATTTAGCCAAGTTTGAAGAAATTGAAAATCACATACCGACCATCGAACAACTTAACTGTTTTGCTCAACACTCGTTTGAAAGGTCAGAGTTTCATGCAATGGAGCTTTTATTACTCGACCATTTTAACTGGAACATCGCCTTGCCAACATCTGCAAGTTTTGTTGATATTTTCTTGGTTCAATCTGTTTTCTCAGATGACAGTCATTCTGGGCGTCCATTGAATAATTGTGCAAAAGCAAGAATTTATGTCAAAAAATATGTCCATTATTTTTTAGAAATTTCTTTGCAAGGTAAGCAAGCTGCTACAGTGATGAGCCACCTTTAAAATTTGTACAAAAATCAAAAATACAGAAACAAAAATGAAAATCCACGTCGGAACTCAGAACTCTGAAGACAACATTTCTAAAAACGTATCATTAATTTATTTGCACAAAGCTTTAACTGTACATGTTAAACATTGTATTATTGCATCTTGTATTCATTATCTAGTATAAAATGAATAAAGTTAGTTTTACATGTAGTTTTGTTTTTTGTTTTTATTAGATCACAAATTTCTTTCCTACAAACCATCAGTTGTGACTGCAGCTGCTATTGCTGCTGCAAGGTCTTGTCTTCATCTTTCCCCTGTGTGGAAGCCTGCACTTGTAAATCAGATACAATATGAGTACTATGAGATATCTGAATGTGTCAACCTGATGTTAAAGTAAGTTAAAAAATCTAATTTCATATATTATATTTTATTTTTTAATTAGCACTTACATGTACTAAAAATGTACTGGGCAGTTAATCAACACAAGTAATTTTTTTTTAATCACTACACTACCATGTCTAAAAATGCCTAGCAATAAATACAATGTAATATATTTTACAGTAACTACATAACTCAAACACTTTCACAAGACATCTGCAACAACAATAACAGTGCAACTCTACATAACAGTCTTGCCATTTTGCACTCTCATCTAAGCCGTATAATATATATGTCCAAATATTATCAAATAAATATTGTTAACATCAAAATTATTGTTTTCAGAGCTCACGATGCAGATGAGAAGGCTATGTCAAATGGCTCACATGTTAATGGCCACACAACAGCTGTCTTACATTCAAGTACAGTAGCCAATAAGTAAACATGGAGTCTGGTAAATTATCCCTGCATTAAAAATACTACAATATATAATAATTAAGAAAATATATTTATATACAGTATTAAATAATATAGTTTACTGGTATATTATTTATAGATTGTAGGTATGTGATAGTTGAGTTAGTGTAGAAAGAATAAGATGGAATGAATGAGACATGAAAAAAAATAGATGTGAACATGGAATGAATTTGTGTGAGTGAGAATAAAGATTGTAATATTTTGTTGTTGAAAACATTGAGATCATTAGATGGCTTAGTCAATAAGGCAAGCTCTTAAGGCTAAATGAGCCAAAATTTAATGTGTAAACTGGGTAGAATTTCATACTTTTATGGTCTTGGATAAAACAACAGATTTAAAAATATTATTTTTGTATACCATACCATAAACATAACACAGTTCAACAAAGAAGTTTATAAAGTGATTCATATAATATATTAACTGCAGCAAAATAAAATATTGTGGTATAATTGTCTACAACAATGCTATTATTCCCATTGTACAATTGCTGTATTCTAGAAAAGATGTTTACACTCTATGACTGGAACAATTATCGTAACCAATTTCTAAACAATTTACACATCTCCTCCCTCTTGGTTGCACAGCCATTGTTCACTGTTGGAAAAATCTTTGATGGTTTGATAAATTTTACAAATCTTTCAAGTTCTTTATAACTGCTGTGTTCACTGTATGGTACACCTATAAAAAATTACATTTATTTTCAAATAACTCAAACACTAAACATCTCTTAATGATTACTCAATATGTCTCAAACATCATATAATTTCTTCAACTGAATGACAGAACAAATTAAGCATATTATGTATATTTACTGTAGGTTTTTACCATAAATTGTGACAGGTCCTTTTTGTGAAGGTTTAATATTCAGGACAGCACTAGTATCACACTGGTTTGAAAATGTCCATCCAGTAGGTTTGATTGCCAAGACCTCAGAATACAAAGAGTTATACTCTTTTAGGTGTACAGCAAGTTTCTATAAAGTAATGTTAACTTTTTTAATTGAATAATCGACTGTGGTATTGATTGTAATGAAACATAAATTACAATGCCTATAATGATAGGTCAACATGGTATATATTGTACATAATGCAGACAATCTTGAACCTAATACTCACCTGATGTGTTAGAGCTGACATTGGAAGTACGTGAACTTGTGCTTGCTTGTAATTTTGGGTAATGATGTCTTTGAGGTGTTTCTTTTCCAAGCACTGTAATATGTTATATTTGTCCCTTCGGACTGCAACTTTGCACTGCAGAGCTTCAGCCACAGCTACGTAAGATAATTTAGAACAATAAGCAACAACAACAATAAGTGACAACTATTATCGTGAATTATTTACAAATGACAAAATGCCCAAGATGAGTTAACAATCATATGGTATATCAGGCAAAGTGAAATTTATACAGTTAAAATAAGATTTATATAGTACAGTATATACCAAAAAATATTTTTTCTTTTCCAATAGTGTATGTGCCTACAACAACCAGTGTCTTGTGATTTTTTGCAATAATTCTACTTGCCAGTGACACACAATAATCAATTGTGACTGACTGAGGTGGGAAACTGTAAGCTGGATCACAATAACTAAAAAATATGATTAAGGTTTTTAAGAGCAACTCAATTATTTATTACATGATCAACTTAGGTCACATGTAAATTAATTTTATAATTATGTCTGATTGTATTACTTTCAGTATTTCAAATTAACTTACGTTGTATCTAAATAGACAGTGTGAATCAGTGAGGAACAAAGCAATGAGTTTGTTTCCATTAATGGTGATGCTCTGAAGTCTCCTAAAAGTACTATTCATTGTTAACTTAAGCAGTACACCAACCAACAGCAATTGTTTTTTGGCATAAAGTCCTGCACTTATTGCATTAGGATGTGGCACTTCTCATCAGCAATCAACCTCTCCACCTCCCATGCTGCTTTGTATTGTCTTCTCATCTTTCCCTCCCTGATGATCCCATTCCACAACTTGACTCTATATCATTCTTGGCTTTCCTAGACTTCTTGCACTCATACTCCTCACCCAGCTGCCACTGTCATTTTTTAGCAGCATATATCCTAACTTCCACTTCACCAAACTAGGAAGACTCAATCCCATTCCTCCCACTAAGTCTATACTTGGTAAAAAAAAACCAAATAGAGAAAAAATGGCAAACTGTGAATGAGTTTTGCTCTGATGGACAGCCTTCTCTTAAAACTACAGCAAAACTTTTTCACACACTTATCAGTTTACCATCTTTTTGCTATTTGATATTGTTTTCCATACTGCCTAGGCAGCCAGTCAATTTTTTCATATTTCAGGCTTGATAAACATCTAACAAGTCTTGCAAGATTATGTTAAATAACCCATGTCTCCAAAGCCTTCCTGTGACCAGTAATATTGTCAGGCATTAACTCTTAAATGGTGGATGGGGTCATATATGACCCCATTTTATACACTGCATAAACAGTACAGCAAAAACAAAAGCATGAACAAAGAGACAACAATAAACAAAAGGAAAAAATTCAGGAGTTTAAGAGTTAAAGGGAAAAATAATATATATCAAACTGTTTAGCAGTATCAGCATTAATGGTTACCAATTACATTGTCAAGTTTTATTTACCTGTATGCAAAAGAGTTTTACCATTTGGTAACTTGAATATAAACATCACTGCTCCAGGGCAACTGGAAGAATTACATTGAACAAAAGATAATGCTATATATATGTATACTAAATTGCATGCATGCATGCACATAATTTTATGATTTTAACTTACTGATTAGCATCTAGCAAGATGACTTCTACATTGTTTATGATGACAGGATTTTGCAAAGCCAATGGATGAATAAATTGACTGGCTACTTTAATCTTCAACAATACTAAATTTGCTGTAACCTAAAATCAAAGTATTTTGATACAATTCTTTAATTAATTGGGTGCAACATGTTATTAATTATGTGAGATTACCAGTAGAATGTTTTTAAAACTCTTGCAAGCATACCAAAAAATTGACCAATAAAAGAGATTAAAGGACTTTGAGAAGAATACACATTCTTTGTCATTATGGTAAGAAAAGCTCTCTCTAATATTGAACCTAATGAACAATTTAAATACTGTACTTGAAACAGGTTATTTTTGATAACATTTTCTATACCAATGCACCTTGTGACTCTTAGTCTCATTTGGAACATGTTGTAAATACATTCCAAGTAGGATTGCAGCAGTGATTTTGGTTGTTAGTTTAAAGTTAGATTATGTATTACCTGACTACAGTAAATTGGGTAGGCAAAGCTTTTCTTCAGTCCACCATAATGATCATAATGGAAATGACTAAGAAAATAATGGGAAATACCAGGAATATGCCCATATGAAAAAGCATCTACAGCAAATGATGTGCCTGCATGGGAGTTTGGAATAAAATTAATGCAATGTTAATAACATGGAATAATATTTTCTTATGCATGGTCAGTAAAGAAGAATGAAACTTTAACTCATATAAAATTTTAACCCACGTACAGAGGTGCAGATTGCTAATGGCTAAAGATTATATTCTAACTAATGCCAAATCCTTTACTTGGCCAGGAAAAATCCCCTACTGGTAATAGGTTAATAAGCAAGTGTCCCTTAAACCAAATTTAATCTTTATTTTGAACCATGAGTGGCTGTGCTGACCACAAAGGGCATGTCTTACTTTGCCAAATGCCAAACAATTTTACTCTCACTATCAATTTTTCTTCTCAACGAGAAACCTACTGTCAATGGGTTAAAACGTGGCTGACATTTTAACAATTCTTATTAGTTTCAACATACCATCAACTTTCTTGTAAAATGGACATTTTTTGTTTCCATTTTTTTGAACTGTTATTCTTTCTTTCCATTCATGCTTAGGAACTTTAGGAGTGGCTGTTTCTGTCTTTTTAGTTTGTTCAGGTTTGATTCCAAAAAATGTCCCAATATCAGTTTGTTTCTTACATGAACTAGACATGTTTGTATTCCTAATAATCCTATTAAGAGCTGGGTTCCTATGGTTGGTTATATTTGTAGATGTGACTGTTTTTGTACACGTTGTGGACAGTAGTTTATTTTGTGCTGAACTAACAGTGGTGCATGAAGAAGTACAAATGATATCAGTTGTATCACTTGATACTTGTGGAATATTTCTTTCCAGATCAACTTCATCATATACTAAATTGTCACTCAACCAGTCAGTGACATCATCATTTAACCATGTAATGGCATCATCAGTATCATGAATTTTATGAACATTTTCTCCAACTATCAAACTGGCAGCTGGTTTCACTTCATGGTTGGAACTACTGGTATACTCATTTATTTTCTGTTTATCTCCATCACTTTCTTTTAAAACTGTCTTTAGATTTATTTCTTTATTTCTTAATGTAATCTGGTCTATTTTTGTATCCACAATGGCTTCCTCTAATTCTTTGTAACTTCTGGAAAATTTGCTAGGGTTCTCTCCACTGGCATTTTTATTTTGTTTTAAAATATTTTCTGAAATGAACAACATTTGTTTCGTGATTATTTTTCCACTTTATACTAAGGTTGACCATATATGGCTTGATCTGTATAAAAGTCCTCTACCACTAATAAACTGAGATCATTAGCATCTTTCCATTTCATTGTAACATATGCTCTCATATTGCCACTACCTCGAACCTAACTATTGCAAACACAAAACCACCCCAATCCCATAAATCAGGATTAATATGAAGTTAAAATATTTTTTTAAAACAATATGGTACACCAAAGAAAAAACATCTCTACCTGAAGCGCTGACTTCATACTCTCCACTCTTATGATTAGGAGAAATACTCCCAGCTGATAAAACCTTGAACACAGGACTAATTGTCAACTGATCATGCTCCATATTCTCAGAGCTAGAAATGCTATTATTATGAACAATATCGTGTGGTAGTGTCTCCGTCAGCATAGCACATTTCCTCCTTCTATTCCTGGTACTTTTAAGAGATAGTGGTAAACGGCGTTTCGTTCCCGTTTTAGTTCTTTTTTTAACACGATCACAACCCACAACAAAATTACTTTCTCTTTTGTCTAAACAATCTTCCGCCATCTTTGTTTTTATTTCAAAATTTTCCCGGGAAATTTTTTGTGCGAAAAATAGTTGTTCCTTCCCAGTTTTCTTATTGCTCTCCTTTCAAAATGGCGGCCGCAGCTGAGGAAGGTGCTCCGGCTTTAACCAAAACTTTTGATAGTAAAACTAGCGCAGATCTTGAAAGAGTAACTGATTTTGAAGAAGATAAAGAAATTGCGTCAGTGAATATCGATAATGTAAGTAAATTGTGTTGAATTAAAAACTGATTTTGATTGAAACTGATTTTTCAATTTTTTGATCTGAAATGCTGAGCAGTGAAGGTAGTTCTATATATTTCAGGCAATTTCGTTTGTGGATGACAAGTATTCAAAGGAAAAAGCAGCAAAAGCAGAACGGTAAAATAGTACATTTGTGGTTTTGATTTGGTATTCGCTTTAAAATAAAAGTACTTTTGTATATTTTTCTGTTGTTGTAGAGAAAAAGAATTGGCCAAAGTTGTCATAAAGAAAGAGCATGTCGATTTAATAGTAAGTTTGTGCAAGCAATGGAAAGTAATTGAGCGTTAAAGAAAATATACACAAGCAATTGAGCATTAGAAAAATGTGTACAAGCAATGAATGTAGGTTTCCACTTGCATTTTCATGTATTTTCAGTTTAACTTCTCTGATAGCAGCGAAACTAAGAATATGTGAGAAAACCTACATCTTATAGATAGCAGTGTAAGTGGTCACTCAGGATAAAGACAACATGTTGATTAAATGATTCAATCTCCAAAAGTCTTTCTATTTTGGTAGCTAAATTTTGAATAGATCTTGTATTATTTTATGTGGATGGTAAATGGTAACTGTTTATTCTATTTTCAAAAAATTGTATAAGTTTCAAATTTTTATTGTGTGTGATATTGATGATTTAACCCTCCAACATTTCTTTTATTTTGAACATGTTATCTTTCTCACAAGAAATATGGCTGGACTGGATACTAATCAATGAAATATGAAATTTTATTATTGTAATGAATTTTATAATGATTACAAAGTGCAGACTGGTTTTCGACAAATTCAGGTTCTCAAAAAGTAACATTTCAATTGTGGCAGAGTTTTCACATTAGTGGATTGAATTTACCATAAATCTCGGACTATAAACCGCAACTTTTTGCCTTGATTTTTCGCAGTGCGGCTTTTAGTCCAGTGCGGTTTATAGTCCAGTGCAGCTTATATACAGATTTTTCCTAAAAAACGGCCAAAAATTGCAGGTGCAGCTTATATAAAGGGGCGGCTTATAGTCTGAGATTTATGGTACAAAGAATCATTTGTTTTTAGTATATTATTATTACTATTATAATACATACAATAAGAACCATTTGCAAAATTTATTTTGAATAATTAATTCAATTTAGTTTAGCCACAATGAATGGATCAAAGATGTTCAAAATATATTTCCCTACCAAATATAGTGATAACTATGGAGTATGGTACTAGAATAGTTAACATATCTTGCTTCCCAACATAAAGCAAAAATTAGGATTGTTTGCAGTTTTCTTTTTACTCTCTTATAGTTTTCCTATATACAACAAAAATTATTTTTATTATTTTATTTTGTGCATCCATTCACACATTTTCTGACTTCTTTCTTTGTAGATTAAAGAGATGGAAATCACAAAAGCAGCAAGTGAACGAAGTTTACGTGAAAACAGTGGCGATGTTGTAAAAGCGTTGTGTGCTTTAACAAACTAAATTGAATTCAAAATTCAGAAAACTTGAAAATGTCATCATGTAGTAATGGTATCTTCCAAAGTATCTTCTGAACTTCTTTTCAAACTCATTCTCATTTTTGTAACAAAATTTGAGATAAGTTGCTATTTATTTTGATGAAGTTTATATCCCAGAATGTTGTGATAGTTACACAGAACTATTAAAAAGCCTTCTCGTAGTAGCACTGTTTCCTGGGTCACACCCACCAAACTCACTTTAGTAAATACAGATTAAACTGAATGGATTATAATTTTTGTTCCTTTGACGTTTAGCTATGACTTGTACAGCCCTTGAAATTCGCGGCGGTATTTCGCAATTGCCGACGTGAATAGCGAAAATTGCCTATCACGATGGCAATGTTCTGCCGACGTGAAAAAAATTTTCAATGATCAAGAAATAGCAAAAAATTGTTTATATTCGACCGGAAAAGGTTGCTGATCATCGTCATCGGCAAGAAATACATAATGCCGCTGTGTTTTGCTGCGAGTATAAGCTTAAAAAATTGAAATGATATAATTAAGCAGTGCCATCTAACCCCATAAAGGCTAAAACTAAACATCTGTTTTGCCGACGTAAATTCCGCTATTGCCGTCGTGAAACGGAAAATGGCGGATTCACGTCGGCAGTTTTATGCCGCGGTAAAAAATTCAAGGATTTCAAGGGCTGCTTGTACAAGACAAATGATTTGGACTTGTTATAAAGTAACATAGTACACAAACTCTGATTGGTCAATTTCTATTTTCGATGCGAGTATCCAACACAGAAATTTTCTGTCGAAATTTTATCTTTTCACTTGTTATTTTATAAAAGAAATATCAAATGGGTTTTTCCTATGTTGGATAGTCAGATCCTAACACTCGGGATGTTGCAAGACTCTACTGTCTCGCAACATCCCGCATGTTTGGATCAAACTAACATGGAAACCCATTTGGTATTTCTTAAATGCTGTAGCTTCCAAAGAAATAGTAGACCGCTTTCAAATTATGAACTATGAAAAATGAAAATCCAGTAGTGGGGACGTGGTGATATAAATAAAACACCTGGTGAGAACCACGTAGTTAATTGTTCGTACATGTTGAAACGGGATGTTGATCTTAATGAGGTCTTTAGACCAGTATTTGTTGATTATTAGTTTCTCGTCAGGGTTGTTTGTCAATGTACATGCGATCGGGCGGCCATTATCATTTCGTCCTTTAGGGGATACGGAATCGATTAAATTCCCGTATATATCAAAACGTTCATAACAATATTTCTATTTTTTCTGGCGTTGTTGTTAAAAAATGCATTTCAAAGGAAAATTGCAATAATGGCGACCGATGAGGCTACTGCTGAAGTGGTGTGGGCGGTGGATGAGAAACTAATAACCAACAAATACTGGCCTTACTTCTGCGATTACAACCAAATTAAGCTTGTTTATGATGATGAAAATGCAATTACTCTCAAATAAATTTTCCTCAACACAAAGTTAATGGAAAAATTTTAGGCTATTAGGACTCTGTGTATTAGTAAATAATGAAAAATGTCAAGTACAACTCGATGTAAGGTTTTTACCTGTATCGTGATACAGCCTTGCATCACCTGGACTTAAAGTGGTACTACGACGAAAAAGTCGTCAATCGAAATTTGTTGTAAATGAAATACAGTTGAAATAACGACAATAGAACCACAAAG